>JAWMCH010000234.1:0-64307 GCA_033675125.1 Athetis lepigone | reverse complement strand
ATAATCAGTCAACCGATGTATCTGCTATCATGAGTGTTGTTAACCGATTAGATATCAATCTATATCGGGATAAGAATTCATTGGCATATTTACATACATGTCATTATGATTAGGTTTATTAGGTCTTAAGTTTTTATTATAATAATAAATAGATACGTTTAATATTGAAGACGAATATGTAAGATTTATACTTCTGACGGATGAGAAAGTCTGACCAGTCTAACAAAGGGGTATCGTGTCGCCCAGTAACTAGGTTGTGGAGGTCTGATAGGCAGTCGCTTCACGTTACAACACTGGTATCTAACTGAATCCGGTTAGGCTAAAAGCCGACCGATCGAGCCGAGCCGACAACATAATTGGGTAGTTCACACCATTAACCAATAAATGTTAGACACAATTTCTATAAAACCTCTTTTAATTTCAGCCCAATAAATTCGGATGATTTTCAATTTGCTATAAAATTTTATTTTTAGTTGCTTTGAAATTTATAAATAATAACTAGCTGTCCCCTGCGGTTTCACCCGCATTTTTCGTTACTGCTCCGCTCCCGTGGATCGTAGCGTGATGGTATATAGCCTATAGCGTTTCTCGATAAATGGGCTATCTAACAATGAAAGAATTTTTTAAATCGGTCCAGTAGTTCTAGAGATTACCCCCTACATACAAACTTACAAACCTACAAACTTACAAAATTACAAATTTTACCTCTTTATAATATCAGTATAGATAGTCAACTGAGTTGTTAATTTAGTGACGTCATAAGTTGCCATTGCCATACAAATCTATTGGAGAAATGCGTTTTGACAGCTCGTGAAAAGTACGTCAATTGGTAATTGTATGTTTTGTCTCTGCATCACCCTAAGGTAGACTGGTAGATAATGCCTAAGGCATTAAGTCCGCCGTTGTGCATTGTTTTATTACATGTGCATAAAGTTTTTTAAATAAATAAAATAATTGTGTAAAATACCGTATTGTGAAAAGGCTAGGGAAACGATGATAATATGTAGTTCTGCTGATCATGCAAGCTGCCTAGTGTTAAATGATAGTCAGAGTTGGTTGAGGAAATTCTCATGGAGGGTTATGTCGGATTCTTTCAGACTAAAACCCCACGATTCGTTGTTCTACCACAGATTACTCGTTCTACCGTGAGTCGGAAGTCGGGAGCACGCGCAAAGGTCTCCATTTTCCCATTCTGTTCCTCTGTACTTATTCTAAACTCACGTGACAAGGAAATAGGTCCAGCGTTTTGTTGTTCTTCTTTCATTGGCGTTTTCACTCCTCACTATGGATCTTACCAGGATGTTATATACAATCTATACTCTCTCACCAATCTGGCTAACACGGAGAGAATTTTTCATGAGAGATTGCGTTTAAGCGAAAAAAATCTTACCGCTATTTTTTTTTTGTTTAAACGCGCTTAATAATTTATGTATTTTAGATTGGAGCTTTACTCAATTATATTATTGTTGTCCCAGTTTCAGTGTTTCTATGTGATAAATTGATAATAAAGAACTCTTAATTCTGAAGTCTAATCTGTTAGTGAAGCCACACAAAAACTAGCCTAGGTTCGCAATCAGAGACGCAATCAATTCGTAATTTATAAGTACATGTAGATAATATAATCGCTAAAAATAAATGCCATACAATATCATAAATTATGCCTACGTCACAGAATACCATAAAACTGATATTTTTTTTTCACGGAAAACATTGTAATTTTTTTCGGATGATAACACTTTATGATATCAATTTTTTAAGGTCCTTCCGATATTAACAATAATATTGCGAAAATTGCGCGTAGATTAAACAAAATTAATCATTTAACGGTTAAAGGTGCCCCGACACAGGGGCGCTTTTATCATAGTGACTTCGTCGTAAAGGAAATAATAATAAAATGTATCATCTTAGTATTAATATTTTTATTATTTCGAATGAAACAAAGGTAAATTACATTATTATAAAAAACCTTTTCAACAATCTTATGTTTTAAAGACGAAAGAAAAAAATTATAATGTTCTCGACATTTGCATGCGAAATAAAAGAAAATATTAATTTTAGCAGACTATTGCCGTCCACTGCTTAACGTTAATAGCGTTAGCACTCCCAGTTTTGGGCAGTCCTGTCCACACGCTGACTGCCGCCTCCTTTAAGTCTAAAGGGTCCTTGGTGCATCAGGGCATCAGGCACCACGTTGAATTAAACGTGAGCTCCTTTCTAAAACATTTCTGGCCCACCGAGGTACTCATTCTGGGAGCAGCAATTTCGGTGACTTTTGTTCTCATGCGGATTATTGCGAATGTCATCATTTTGAATTGTGCCCAACAGAGAAACTCTGTGCCTTGCCCTTTCGATCGCATGCTGAGCAAGCCTGCCTGACCTGACCAGTCCCACGGTAGGTGTCACATTTCAGCCGAACAGATCATTACCAGTAGCATGCACTGGTTGAAAACCATAAGGGATTATGTGATTAACCCTTCAAAGATTTCACGCAACTTCAGCATGCGAGCAAAGAGCTTATTTGGTTACAAAAAACCTTAATCAAATGAACCAAAAAATCTTAATAAATTACAAAATTATTTCAAACAGAAAAAACCTTGGTGTTTAATATGTACGTTAGTGTACGCTTGTATGGGTACACCTTTACCTACCTATATGTTGGTACTTGCAAAATAGATGACGTATGGTACTGGTCCTGCTATGAATCTTAGGTATTTCCATGCGATAAGGAATTACTGGGAAAAACAATTGTAAAAGAAACGAAGGTAGTATTATTTACAGCCACAAATAAATGACGCTGGAGTTAACTCAATAAGCAGTAACATTATCGATACATATAAAAATTTATGAAACTTTTGATAGCATGATCAATGATTTTAACGGAATTCTCCTTTGTGATTAAATCCTTGGCACTTACACTTATTTCAGAGTAATACTGGACTAACTACTTTCAAAGTCTGCTATACATATATGTTCTGGGTGTGAGCAGGTAGGAGTAGGGTCTTTGGCTTCAGGCTCCACCGTCGTCAAACATTGGCGCTTTGTTCGACAACCCCACTTTCTGCCTCGTTGCATCATAACTACATTAAGGGCGTGTTGATGTGCTCTTCAAGACAGTGCGTTGTCACTGTGGGGAATCTGTCAACAGTCTCGAACACCATTGTCTGTCATGCAGCGTGGCGAATATTAACGACATCATCCCAGGTACCTACTCTTATCGCTTGGCTAGGCACGCGATGGTGGCAATAGAGCGGACAATATGTATCTATTCCCTTGGAAGATGGGCCTTTAGTGTGGGACGCTACTTGTGTCGATACTTTTGGGCCATCCCACCTACCAAGTACGGCGTGCTGGGCCGGTACTGTCCACCAATCCAACCAATTCCAAATATACTTTAGAAACTAAATATCTTTACAAACAAATTCAAATACAATTCGCCGTGGGAATCTCTCAATATGATTAAAAAGGTCGTCAGCTCCAAGTAATATAAATAAAAACTGAACCATGTGTCAACGCCCACATTCAAATCTAATATTTATGAGCCGAAAACTCTCAAGACCAAATCAAATCCAATATTTAATGACTATTAGCTGATGTCCCCCACATTATGGATAATACTCCGTTCCTGTGAGTCATGGCGTGATGTTTTGTGGCCTTTTTAAAGAAAAACTGGCCAAGTGCGAGTCGGACACGCGCACGAAGGGTTCCGTAATCATCTAAAAAAAATATGAATAAAACTCATTTATTGTATGGGGTTTACATTTGTGTTAATATTTAGTATTTGTTGTTATAGCGGCAACAGAAATACATCATTTGTGAAAATTACAGCTTTCTAGCTATCACGGTATACGAGATACAGCCTGGAGACAGACAGACCGACAGACAGACAGCGGAGGCTTAGTAATAAGGTCCCGTTTTACTCTTTGGGTACGGAACCCTAAAAACGATTATATACAAAAGCTAAACAGAAGCGTAAGCGTCTGTCTGTCTTCAAATTCTGTAGAAATACGCTGAAAATATCTGAATAAATGTGCATAGTCTCTAAGGGTGCTTACATAAAGAAACAGCTTTCAGATACAGGCCGTGCGGGTCGATAACTTATTGTAAAGGCATTAATTTGTATGTTGTCTTATGCGCTCACTTTTAAAGAAACAGCTTTAAACTGTTCCTGCGGCTGATAGAAGTGGAGCTGTATAAAAATGTTTTAGCGAAACGCGAATGGAGCTGAATAAGAATGCGTAGTCCCTTACTCGAGGAAAGTATAAAAACATCCATCCATCCATTTTCACAAACTTTCTACTTATATTAGTAGGATAGTGGTGCTGATTCTCTTGTTAACAAACTTTTTTTTTTTGGTGAGTGGGAAATCATCAAATGACTGCTCCCGTCCTGGGTGCGGCGGGAGGGCGTGTCAGACTTTTACTGACTAAAACCCACTCATGTTCCTTCGGTTGCCCTTTATGTTCCAGGGTCACGGTAGCTATTATAAACATTCCGCAACCCCGGCAGGCGTTGGCCCTGTTAGGCCCCTTCCTGTGCTGACTTCTTATATTATAATACTTTAATATATTCTCTTTGAGGCGCGCGTGGAACACTAACGCGCCGTCGAATTTAAGTTCCTTAAAGAAAAGGACAGAAGGTACATTTTATTTTAATCCTGTAAAATTAGACAGCGCTTGAAGAAAATTGACGAATATTTAGACGCCATGTTTTTAAATCGCCTTTAAATTATTATGGAATGTCTAAATTTGACAGGACTTAACGAATATTTTATTTTCTGTCTTTTTAGATGAAAAGAGAAAGATGCACTTAACTTAAATTTACGTTGGTTTGTGAATAAGAGAATCGGCACCAGTGTCTACGACTAAATCTACTTACGTCTTGAACCAGTCTCTACGACCAAATTCAAATATTAATTAATGACTGAATATTGTGATAACTACGCAACTTAATTAAAATACAATAATTAGTAAATCTAAATCGTAGTTTCCGCTCTCAAATCCAGTCAATGACCCGAAGTCTAGACGAACCCAAATTCGGGTCACTCCAAATCCGGTTATTGAACGTCTCCACTTCGAAATCCAAAAATCATAATCCGGGTAAAGAATTAATGTATGACAAAGTAAATCTAATATTTTGTATGAGTCAAAAGACCTACACAAAGTATTAGAAAATCCTCTGCTAATCTTTACAGCTCTGATTGAACTTCAAAGAATCCGGCATTTTAGTGTTATATTTTTATGATTATTAATAGTTAACTATGTGCACTCAAAACTCCCTATCAGATTGTACATGATAAGGTATTCCGGTGATGACTCGATCTTTCAGTATATAATGAAGAAATGAAGGGCTCCACTCAGTCGGTACCTTCACTGTGTTGCGATTTCCATCGGGCTCGGAAAAACTTTTATATTATTTTAATGTAAGTTTTATTATTTGATTAAATAAAACAGTTGTGTGATAGATCCGATTTAAATAGACAAAATCTTGTATTTTGTATTGGGGTTGTCGGGGTCCGATCTTACAATTAAAAATTTGTTTGATTATTTCATGTTTTTTTTTATGAAATGATCTGATTTAACCCAACCATTTCATGACATAGCCATACACTGGTTCAACATTTCATAAAATAAACAATTTAAAGATCGCCCCAATTATTATAAATAAGCAATTTCTAGACTAAATTCTCTTTAATGTTTTCTATCTAAATATATTTTAAATTTTTCATATCGCTTCTAAAAAAATTCTTAGTCTCACTTCCTTTTCTTTTAATTGTTTGTATTTTTTTTAATAACAGACTTATCTTAATCATTATAAACAATGTTTCACAACATAAGGGGTATTTCCAGAAGTCAAGGACTGTACTTTATAATAGAAATATTTCCACGATATCGTCTTATTTTCATCATGTTTTCATTTTACTCAAGTATGTACTGATTGTTTTATGATTTAAACATGTACAAGTTTGTTTGATTTCATTGAAAACAAGTGCAGGTTGCCAATATGTATTTATTAATCTTATTTTATACATTGGAATAGGCGAGACGACGAAAAAAAAGTAATTAGTCCGTTAAATAGATTATCAAAAAATGTTGGACACGTATCTTTTCTTTTTTCTCGTAAATGAAAAATGACGATGATACAGAGCGTTGAAGTTTTGCGTGACGTAATGATCTGATACGATTTTTACAAGACAGTGACGTCAAAAGCCTCGCTCCGGAACTTTGTTGCTCTTTGTCTTTGTATTTCTTTATTAATTTGATCAAGCAAAAAATACATGTCCCTTATTTTCAGCCTATCTATCAGACGGACTAAACAGACCGACATTTTTTAAATGTTGTCGTCATCCCTATTGACTTTTAAGTTATTTTAAATATGCTCAACTCAATGGCTCACATGTTTTATTCTTTGGTTTACGGTTTTAAAAACTTTAAGCGAAATGGCAGGGCAAGAAAATCCCTGCTCTGCCATTTTATTTTCCAAATGGTCATGCTTTCACTCCGCCGGCTAACTTTTCTTACAATTTTCACATATTCGACAATAACAAACGTAATTGATTTAGTCGTATCCTCCTCCTCAAATGCTCTCCATATCAAGATAACTTTTCGACATTTCCGTAACTTGCGTCACTTTCAGACCTTCTAAAATACTTATTTTCGACCTTTTTTGTTTCTATACTCTTATCTCACTTTTCATGGCTTCTACTTCCTATTTTTTTCACTTCATTGCCATCCCATAACAACAAACAAAAAAATCACAAGATAAAGTCACAAACACTGTATATCTGTATCACAACAAAAACAACGATCTTGAACTGAATTCCAATCTACATACGTAAGTATATCTAAATAAAAATATGGAAACAATAAAACTATTATCAAATTGTATCTACTAATCCCTTCTGTAAACTGTTTAAAGTAGATATTATTTTATTGTTGTAATTATCCACTTTCTGATGACCTTTCAACGCCATATATACGGTGACTGGTAATTAGTGTACAATACTTAAACACATGATTGTGCTCATGATAACAAACAATTTTTATTATGGGAGCTAAGCCGAAATCGCGAAAAAAAATATCAGCTGTTCAGTATATTAGGCAAACATATATGTACAGAACAGCTGTTTGATCCCATGGTAAAAGTTGTTAGTGATCATGAGCACAATCACGAGTTTAAGTATCGTACACTCATTACCAGTCACCCTATATTACGACGCGTTTGACGTGCTATTGTTCCCCTAGATGGCGTGGAGTGCTCTCATCACGCTGGCCTGCCTGGTAGCGTACGCGCATGGACACGGGCGTCTAGTGGACCCGCCCAACAGAGCTTCACTGTGGCGCTTTGGCTACAACTCACCGGCTAACTATGACGACGATGGTGTCAACTGTGGAGGGTTCAGCACGCAGTGGTCCACTAACAGAGGACAGTGAGTGAAACACGAAGAGTTTATTTAATTAAGAGTCTAAACACATATCTGCCATGCGAGCCAGTGCCTTCAATCAAGCATTTCAAATTGGCAAAATGGAAGAGCAGGTTATTTTTTTCTAAACAAAGAAAAAAAAATACGTGACGCCTCAAGAATTCTGTCCTTAATCCATTCAAAACTTCGCGAGGCAAAAAAGCAATTTCTAAGTACAGAGATGAGAGTGACTACAGAGTCAAATAAACATGATTGCATTACTAACACTTGAAGCTTACAGACAGAACAATCTTAAAAACAAAGTATTATTTCCCAGATGCGGAATCTGCGGCGACGCCTTCAACCTCGCCACTCCTCGACCCCACGAGCTCGGAGGCAGATACGGTCTGGGCTACATCGTCGCCAAATACTCTCCTGGAGCCGTCATTACCGCCACCGTCTACATCAGCGCATACCACAGAGGTTTCTGGGAGCTGAAGGTCTGCAACAACCCCTCTGACAACACTCAAGCCTGCTTCGACCGGAATGTGTTAGAATTAGAGACTGGAGGAACTAAATACTACCCTAGTGGCAGTGGGACGTACACAGCGAGGTATAGACTCCCTGCCGGACTTACCTGCTCACATTGTGTCATTCAGTGGAGATACACAGCCGGTAACAACTGGGGAGTGTGTGCCGACGGTACCGGCGCTGTTGGTTGTGGAAACCAGGAGAACTTCGTCTCTTGTTCCGATGTATCCATTTTAGCAGATGGTTCTAGAAATGGTGTTGCCATTGAAGTGCCCGTCGAGAATCTGAGCGGAGGTGAGGAAAATATTGTTTAAAATGTAAAAAACGATGACGGTAACGCTGTTCTGTAAATGCTGGTACGAGCTGTTCTATGTAAATATACAGAGGTTCTATAATAGGTTCAAAATAATTAAACATAATATTATGTAACAAAGTAGGTACTTATACCTATAGCCAGAGGTAATGAAGCTTAACCAGCATTTATAGGAAAGTTTTCCTCGAGATCTCTTACAACGGTTGTGAAAAAAATAAAAATAATTTATAATGCCATTAAACTTCTATACATTTTATTATACCCTTCCGAGTTTATAAGAAGCCAGTTTTGTAAATAATTAGTAAATTATTTTTGTAAATGGAGTTATTTCCTTTTTTTTGTATTTTTTTAGTGAGTCATTTAAATAGGTAAGCAGAAATGAAAATAAAAGTTAGGAACAAGCTGTTTTTATAAATAAAATTATAATGTTTCATGTTGATTGGTGTTTTAATCCTTGAATTATAAAAGAAGATAAACTACAAGACAAAGCTGATGATAATACCCCCAAAATGTTTCGGAAGTTTTTTATGGAAAAACCCGATAAATACCAAAAAAATGCGTCTCTACTAGTGTTAGTAACAGCAATTCATTTCTTACCACATTACTAGTAAGGAAAGCATAATAAAACACAAAATACTTATGCACTTGATGATATCAATGAAAAACCTAAACTAAGGGATTTAAATGAATAACCTAAATTAAGGAGGCAAAGGTGCATACATCTCACTATAGACTAGTGAACTGTTGAAGAAACTAGATACCGAAACTAAATCGCTAATGTCACTAGCAGTAGCAGGTGTGGACGCATTTAGTCCACTAAGTGACTTGCTAGAGCTAAGAAGACCTAAAGTAGAACCTCGAAAATTTAAAATCGACGAAAAAATGCTAGAATGGCTTTGTAGGTGTACTTATACGAGGTCTTAACACGAATATTTTTTTTTCCAACACATGGTTAGGAATAGGACTTTTTTATATCGATGTAACATTTTATTGTATTTATGTTTAAGGGAGATAAATACTTAGAAATGTCAATTTCATCTATCTGTATGTCTGTTACACTAATAACACCTTTAATAAGATACTGCAAGGCTATCAATTAAACTAATTAACTATTTTTAGATCTCCTAAAACTGCTGATACTGACAAACGAGATTCACGACATCCTCCCGCCCGACGACCCTTCGCGAAAGAAGTACAAGAACCGACACAAACGGAAGAAAACTAGTCAGAAGGCGAAACGACGAGGATATAAGAAGGTAAGACATGGCTACAAAAACTAAGAATTTGCAGTTGAACTCATAAGGAAAAAAACTTTTTCACAGCTAAAAAAAGGGCTAGTAGCGAGGTTGTCTGCAAAACTTCTACAATCAGTATAAGTTGCTTCCCCAATGTGCATTTGGATTGCGCTGATTTATCCTTAAACAAAAAAATATGAACAGGCCAAGAATTTAGCCCTATGAACCACAGGGCTAAATTCTCTTCCACAGGCTGAATAACTACATTTTCAAGAGACCCTATTCTGATAATTTCATGTTCTCACTGGTATTTATGATATTAATAACGGGCCTACTGATGAACCCAAACTAAATAGAACAAAGGCTACCATGAGATATCATTAATAACATCATTATTATCAATATTGCGCAAGTGATGCCTTTTGCGCTTTTCCGTGACTTTTACCTGCTAAGCCAGTACGCTTGTCTTGCCTTGGTTGCCACCGCTGGTGAACAATACAGATGTCGGACGATAGATAGGTAACAAAGATCCGTCCACGATAACAAAGAAACGTCCCAAACAAACAAAGATACTAGGCACCAATAAGTAACGCAATTGTTATGTGATGATTTTGGGTGGTATTTATTCATAACTAGCGGTCGCCCGCAGCTCCGCCCGCGTGGATGTTGAAATTTTTCCTGAATTTTCTTTGCTATAAACCTCACGAAGCCCGAGACCTTTCCAACGAATGCAAAACCGTGGAAATCGGTTCGTGCGTTATGGAGTTATAGCGTCAGGAAGGAAAATCCGACTTATTTTTATATAGTAGAAGATATAATAAAAAAGACATCATTCTCTTTAGACCCGACTATTAAGATACTAGTATTTAATTGCTACCGTTGCAGCTTTAACCTTTCAACGACGATTACCAGAACTAAAACCTAAATGCAAATGCGGATTAGACTTTACCGTCAATCTAATTTGTACATAATCAATCTGGAACGCGATCATTGATTTTGATCGACTGTATACGGGCGAGTCTAAATAAACAGTAGTCGTCTTGTTTGTCCAAATTCGTGTAATGATTAATTTGTTTTTCTGTTCCAGTTTATTAATCAACGATTGTCGAGCATGAATAATATTATATAAACATTATTTCAACCAATGCAACTCCTGAAAAGAAAATCAGAACTCAAACAGCCCTGAATCAACAGTGGAGTCCACCAGAAAAGCGTCGAGCAATAAAGCTCGACATACGATCAATTGTTGCCTTTTTCCACCGTAGTTTGTAAGTCTGAAATTTTTTGCGGAGCATATTTTAGCTCTAGCGAAATATTGGGCAGCCCTGCTCAAAAAACACCCGCCTATAAGGATCTGTCTCGTTGTAAAAATAGTTTAACATTTTAATCTTCATGATTATAATACTCGTATTTATACTGACTGACCCGCCAGGCGTAGTCCTATCAGAAACACAACGCCATGTAAATTTGTGTGTTATTTTTCAGCCATAATTCAAAGCGTTGTATTGAAAAAATATTTTTTATAACATTTTATTTCTCGATTTTTTTTTTAGTAATTTAATGCTTCTTTTCTAGGAGAATGCAAATCCAACTAATTAAAGATCATAAAATTAGGCCCAGCCGTTCTTGAGATGTATATGGTGTAAATAACTCATCTTTGTTGCTAGATACGTAGATTTTCTACCACTTAGAACTTATTGTAATTTTCTGAGCAAAGATCTACAAATATGTATACTTAAGTGTATAGATAGTAAGTATGTAAGAGTAGTTTTTAATAAAATATATAAAATAAAACAGACTTTCTATTTAATTCATTGCTTTTATTTACACAATAAATATGTTCAAGTAACTAATTCTTCCTTGGCAATAAATTCAACAAAGCTGTTTAGCGCAAAAAACATCAAAAAGAATATAGTACTTACATTGAAAAGAAAACAGAAACGCAACATATTTGTCAAATATTGACCACTTTGGTTGTTAGGGTGGCAACATTATTCTAGATCGAGTAGACAGGGACAGAATAAACATTTCTGACTCCCTCTCCTTCATAGTAGTACAAAGATAGTGACAGACAAAACCTACAGTTTTAACATCGTCCTCTACGGTCAGAAATAACTGTTTATAATAAAATGAGCAGTCAAACCGCCACGACAAATACTAACGATATACAATACAAAACAAAATGTATGATGAAATAAAAACAAAAAAAATAAGTTTATAACGGACACAGGAAAACTTAATTCTTCATAACCAAAAATAATTTACAATCAACCACTGTTTAATGCATTACAATTAGTTAAAATCACCAAGAATTTATTGCTTTTTGTGCAAAATCTAATAAACTTTAAAACTGTGATTTTGAAACTTGATAATTAGCCAACTGATAGTGATGTGGGAACTAATATCTTTTTTTTTTATTAAAATGTATTCAAGATTGAATGCGAAACGCGGTGAACTAGGTGAAAACTTTTAGAAAAAGCCCAATACATTTCCATTGTGTAAATGCTAGGCTACTGCCAACCATCATCATCCATCAGTTTCAGTTACAAAATCACGATTTTTCTCAACAATTTATAACATACGAAGCGATATCGACAAAACAACGTTATAATAAATCAACAATTTATCGACACAGCCCGAGCCTAACCCTGCTAATACGCAATATACAAAAAACTACAAACTATTATAAAAAGCCGAAGAAAATGCACACAGTTATGGGCAAGCCGGGGGGTTAGGCAAAGTTTTTAACACTACTAAAACTTTTATACAGGTGGCTTTAAACTCTAGGACTTAAACTTTTTCTATGTATGTATGTATGTAAAATGTAATTCAATACAATCAAAACGTATAGAACAGTTGATATATTTAGCGATTACGTCAAATCAAAGCAAACAGACAAGTATGTATATTCTCTTCTAATCACTTTTCACATAATTTCATAAATTATCTGTTTCTGAAAACGTCTTTATTGATTGCTGGTTAAAAAGCTGCCATCTTGCATTTTCATGACGTCGTTTACGTCATACAAATTCAAGATGGTGGATGTGAGACGTCAAAATGTTGCTCGTACCGATTAGTCTTTCTGAATGCTTTTGAAGTGACCTTAATTTAACATTGATTTAACTGCATAATTTACACCCGCCCGCCCCGGCTGATCAAATATTCACAGCACATCTATACATCCATTTTATACTATTAATATTGCGATGCCAATAGATATATCGATATGTCTGGACAAGTTCGATTACATTTTACCGTTCAAAATCATACACACTTTGCAAGTTGTACCTTATGGGCAGATTCAACCGAGCTATCAAATACATAGTAAAGGATCGGATTATAAAGAGGATTTTAATCTAAACTTCAGTATACAATGGCCATTTATACAAAAAAATCTAGCAATTTCGAGATTGTTAGGAATTAGTGTACCGATTCAATTAGGTGTCGAAAAATCTTATAAATTTCAAGTTGTACCTTATTTACTTTTTAAGCAAAAAACTTTAAAATTTTAAACCCAATTCGATCCCTACTAACGACGTATATGTCTATCAGCACCGACTCTAAAATTGAGAAGCATATCTACATTTTCAACAACAAATAAATATATTTTTTATTTCCATCTGAGTTTGAACAAACATTTAAAATTTAAAACATCTAATATAGATTTGTTAACTGATATATTTTAGTCTCTCTTCGCCGGCAAAGTAGACACGTAAACTATGCTTTTACATTTCATTCCTCTATTGAGCTTAGTTTTGTCAAAACGAACTATCTTACACACACAATAGTTACATTATTTGCGTCACTTTTATATACCAAATGCTATTTGGCTGGAACATCTTAAGCAACATTCCAAATAAACAAGGAATATTGCAAATCATTAGGTATATGGTTCGTTTTGGTAAAACTAAGCTCAATTCTTTTCGAGATGTTAAAAGCGTGGAGTCGCAAAAAAATCGTTTTTTTTAAACACTACTAAATAGAGAAGTTAAATAAGATCATAAGACGTGTTGATTGACGTTAAAGGTTGAAAAATGATGATGATGAGAAATTCGTAGAAGAATTTCAACAACGTCGTGATTTACTTCGACTCCACCGCAACTAACATCTTCAAATAAACGAAAGTATAATAAATACGGCAAAACTAATTGATTATTGTACTTTCTTTGTAAAGTGGATCAAATAATCAAAGTCTATAGCCGTGTCTATTGCACTTCATCAATTGTCTATGGCCGGGTAACCAACATGTCACATAGAATTGTCGATTAAATATCCTAGTAATATAAATATTTTTATTTAGTAAATATTTATTATGATTTTTGTCAAATGCGAGAGTTATGTCTCTTTCATATAGTTTATTAAAAATTGGATGTATGCTCTATGAAACATGATAGATCTAAAAATTAAATTTTGCTTTGATTTGATTTCATTTTATTTCAACATTGTGTCATGTTTCAAATCAGACCTTAATATCTAAAGAAGCTTTTTTATTTTATTATGTCCAAATCTTTCGTCTCGTTCGCACATACGACGTCAAATATCCAAAGAGAGAGACGGCATAATCGCACTCATACAATATCGATATTTTTACATACACAATGTGCAATCATTCAAAATGTATCTAATTTGGAACTTTATACCTTATTTAAAGTTAAGGAAAGTACCGACACTAAGGAAACTTTAATATCAATTAGTATGAAACGCCAAGACCTGCTTAGCAATTTTTAACTTTAATGCAAAGACATGAAGTTCCAAATTAAGATCGGCTTTTCATATTCGTTCACAACATTTTAATATTATATTCCAATTTTGTGAACCTAATACCGTATAAGTCACGGGACATTATTTAACTAACTACACAATAGCAAAACATTTAATTGTTGTTTTAATTTTATCGACAACACAACATGATAGCAGAAATGTTTGGCCAACATAATATTAATATACAAAATATTATTATAGACCATTATCTGCTTTATTTGTACATTGTAATAAGCTTTATATAATGTTTAACAAAATTAATGATTTTTTTTTAGATAGATTTTCAAACTCTTCTATAATAATAAAATGATTTGTGATATGAAAAATGGATACGAAATCTCTTCGTGTTAGTAATACTCATTTGTATCGATTTTAAAATTATCGATATGATTAATGACTCAAAATATTTTTTTTTATAGCTTAAACTGTCTTTCAAATACAGAACATTACCGTTTAATATGACCAAACATTTCTGATACATTATGTTACCCCAATGCTTATTCCGCAAATGCAATTTCTTAAGAGCTCAAATTTTAGGCCGTTCTGGTCTCAACACGGCCTATTTAGGGGTTCGTCTTAAAATAAACATAAAATGTTTTGGTCTAAAACCAACATTATAACTAGACGAATAGGGTTGATTTTCGACTGTCGAAACACTCGAATATTTACAACATAATTTACAATATCATTGGTAACGGAATTAAATACAATAGTGTAAACTAGATGGAGTGAGTAGATTTCTTACATGTTAGGTGCACGCGAACACATCGACATTGAACCTTATACTTTAGCAATAAGGTTGAAAATCTTCAAAAGAAATTTATCAGATTACATCTATATATTTAGTAGGTAGGAATTTTTGAACACCCTCTACAATACATATACACAGCTATTATATTAGAAAGGTAAAGTTTGTTTAACGTGTTTCCAAGCAAAATAACTTCAAATCCAATTTGAAAAAAGAACTCATCTATCAAAGAGAATAATATAGACAGTTTATCGACGAAAATTGGTACCACAGAGGATAAATAACCAAAAAGTTGCTTAACATGAAGTCTTTGCACTTATCACAAGAGATGAAACGACGTTAGAAACAAAGTTTTTCAAGCACCAATCAAAAACGCACCCTCTATCCAGGGTATTAAGGTACACATTACCTTTTTAAGTTATATAATATCACATTTTATTACGTATAAGCAACACGTTTCAATCTATCACTCCACTTAGTCCACTCGCTTCTTATTTAAGACTAGAATCAGCCTAGGCACAGACATAGACCTAGGCAGATCTTATCTAAATATACAATTCATTATACTCTAGCGATCTTCGATTTCAGAACGTATTTCCAACGTCATAAAGACGAAAGTAGAATGACGTGGTCGTTCTTTGAACTGAATGTGCTCTTGCGTATGTATGGCGATTTTTAAGTGATAATGTCAGCTGTGTGAGTGAATAAGCAATATGAGTTCTAAGACTTATATTGGTGGTTTGACTCCAGTTTTAGAGTAATTAATATGAAAAAAAAAACAATATTTCCAATATTTTTTTCTATTGTATTTACTTGTAATATTGATACGATAGCTTGGCGTTTAGGCTACATGAACCATGGTTTTTATTTAAAAAAAAACAATTAAAAAAAATGTTTTTCAAGCTTGTAATGCTAATATTTTTTGCCAGATTATTTTTGCGTAATTTTTCGTTAGAATACCGAAAGTAAAATAACCATTACCGTCTTTAAAATCATTACCATCATTACAAACCAAAGCTATCTACGTGTTAAGCGAGCACCCGAAAGCATTAAATACTTTGAACTAGCTACGCAATATTGACCCTTAGGATCATTATAACTGGGACTGTTTTTTATAACACTCCCATGGAATAGCCTTTTCAACCCTTTTCGCTTTCACCGTTGTTTCACAATCTTTTACACACCATAGATAAGAACAGAACAGGAGTTAATCATCCAAAATATTTCTAGACCAGAATCTTAACCAACACACCACAACAGCTGACATCAAACCACCATTTCACCAAAACAATGCGACATTTCTCACTCGAGAACCTATCACATTATTTCTAAACAAAATGGCGGCTTCACAAGTCACAACACAAGTTATAACTAATCAAACTCACCAACAAAATCGCCACAAGTGCACCTCAGTTCCTCAAGACCTTCGAAGACATCGCTAGAAGGTCTGCGCTAGTCAAGGTCTATCCTCATGGAGGGCGCGAGGGTCCCGCACTGGATCTTGGACTCTTTGAGCTTCGTGAGGGACAGCCGAAGGTCATCCATCGTGATCGGACGGACGGCGTCTACGAACTTGTCGTCGGAATCGTCGCCTGATTTTCCGGTTTCGGGTGTCTGGAAAGAGGGAAAATTGATAAATGAGAGAGGCTGTAATGGCTAGATGAATAAATGGAGGTAGAAAATATCTCTTAAGCTTTTCAATAATCAACAGTCTATACAAGGTGTATTTTTGGTCCTGCACAACCCGCTAGGAGATGATTCTACCCATGAAAACAAACAACTTTTATTATGGAACCAACTCTGAAATCTCGAAAAAAATATCAGCTGTTTCATACATTATGGTCGGGAGGGCTTTGAACTTTTAATGGAAACAGCTGATTTTTTTTTTTATAATTGCCTATATTTGTGAGGAGCCCCGCAAAGTGGAGCTACGTCAACCTTGTCTTGATAAAATATTGTTCATAACCTATGGTCTGGCGAAAATGACAATTTGACAACTGTCATTAATGTCAAGTGTCATTACTGCCACGCGAAATTGACCCTTATGATCAATGTAATTTTATTGTTTTATCTATGCTACGGTTGTGGTTCACTCAACTGGCCTGGTCGACAAACTATACCAATCGCCAGATGAGGGGATAAAGAAGTAAGCTGAGATAACGACACATACCTTGTTCATCTCCCTGGCCATCTCTTCCCGCGCGAGGTCCCGCACGCGGTACACGGCGGCCTGGCGACACAGCTCGTGTAGGTCTGAGCCTGAGAAGCCCTCTGTCGCGCTCGCCAGACGCTTGAAGTCAATCTGTTGCAGAAATAAATTAATACAAATCATTATTGTCAAATCTTAGAACAACTCTTACGCGGCCGATTGATTTCAAACTAGGCAGAGCCTAAACTATTCAAAATAATAACGACATAAATGAAAGTAGCGATGGTGATGATCAATCTTAATTGACAGCGCCATTTTAAGGACATAACGTGTGTATCCGCACTATTTAACTCAACCATGTTGAGAAGGAACCGCATGATATAATATTTTTGTACTAATTCCACCTAAGAGATCTTTCAACTTAGGTTTCTGAATAAGGAAAAAAAAAATGGTTGCCTGTAAAGTCGGTTTTACGGGCGAAGATTTTACGTGACAACGTCTTTTACCGATCATAGTTGAGTGGGAGAGAGACGCAAGGCATTCGGCGGGCCTCTCTCTCGTTCGGTGACTCATCGTAACGTTACCGAGCGTTACACTTTTTCATAAGTGACTCCCAGCCGCAACCTAATTTAAGACGTTGTCACGTCAAAAGCCTTTGCCCTGCTGTGAGATTATATGATGGTATAGAAAGTTTGTCCTGGGGATCATGTCGATCAGACAATATTAAGGGCAATATTATGCTACTAGTCGGATCTTCAACCTGGGACCTGGTCAAAAGTGCTTACATCACTCTACTCGGTGACGCGAGGAGGCGTAAGCAAGAGGGAATGACCAATGCAATGAAAAGCAAACCGAGTAGGTTGAATCGTTTCTCCGGGACTCGTCGAGCTTCATTGCTCGGCGCTTTTCTGGCGGACTCTGTTGATTCTAGCTTTCAGGAGTTGCAGGGGTTGAGAATAGTGTGGCGCGATTGTCCCAATTAAAATAACTGAGTAGGTTAAGCTTTACGAGGTCCTGGTGGTGGAATAGCAGGATTGTCTCCTCCTCTTAGCCCAGAAGCCCAGCTCCCCAGCTCAGGAGGTTTGAGGTTTTGTCAGGATTTGGTTGACAGCCCGTCATGTCAGATAGATAGAGACGAGCTTAAATCTTAGTAACTCACGTCACATCAGGCTCCGAGAGCAGTATGAGCTGCAGATCCTCTGCTACTGAACATGGCACGTGGAACTGATCCTGTCACGTCAGTACAGAGTACAGATACTCACGTCAGTGGCGACAGGCTCCGAGCGCAGTATGAGCTGCAGATCCTCTGCTGCTGGACATGGCACGTGGAACTGATCCTGTCACGTCAGTACAGAGTACAGATACTCACGTCAGTGGCGACAGGCTCCGAGCGCAGTATGAGCTGCAGATCCTCTGCTGCTGGACATGGCACGTGGAACTGATCCTGTCACGTCAGTACAGAGTACAGATACTCACGTCAGTGGCGACAGGCTCCGAGCGCAGTATGAGCTGCAGATCCTCTGCTGCTGGCCATGGCACGTGGAACTGATCCTGTCACGTCAGTACAGAGTACAGATACTCACGTCAGTGGCGACAGGCTCCGAGCGCAGTATGAGCTGCAGATCCTCTGCTGCTGGACATGGCACGTGGAACTGATCCTGTCACGTCAGTACAGAGTACAGATACTCACGTCAGTGGCGACAGGCTCCGAGCGCAGTATGAGCTGCAGATCCTCTGCTGCTGGACATGGCACGTGGAACTGATCCTGTCACGTCAGTACAGAGTACAGATACTCACGTCAGTGGCGACAGGCTCCGAGCGCAGTATGAGCTGCAGATCCTCTGCTGCTGGACATGGCACGTGGAACTGATCCTGTCACGTCAGTACAGAGTACAGATACTCACGTCAGTGGCGACAGGCTCCGAGCGCAGTATGAGCTGCAGATCCTCTGCTGCTGGACATGGCACGTGGAACTGATCCTGTCACGTCAGTACACTGTACAGCTACTCACGTCAGTGGCGACAGGCTCCGAGCGCAGAATGAGCTGAAGAATCCTCTCGCGTTGAGTCTCGCTGGGCATCGGCACGTGGAACGTAGCCGGCATACGACGTTGGATAGCCTTGTCTAGGTCCTGAGGCCGATTTGTAGCTCCTGTAAACAAATAAATTAATAAATATCTTGGGAAAACTTATACGCAGCCATCTATGGCAAATTAGGCAGGGTCTGTGTTATAGTAACTACAACTGAAATAAACTTACAAACAAAGATTTGTGCGATAATGATATCCACGAGCTCCGATAGCAGTCTTACTTAATGCAAGCTAGACCAGTCA
Organism: Athetis lepigone; assembly: GCA_033675125.1. Lineage (NCBI taxonomy): Eukaryota > Metazoa > Arthropoda > Insecta > Lepidoptera > Noctuidae > Athetis > Athetis lepigone. The sequence continues at coordinate 44,839 of JAWMCH010000234.1, read as the reverse complement.
AATAAAATGTAATTCAGCCAAATACCAAATGTATACCTAAAAAACTGCACTCTTTGGTCGGGTGGCACTAGAATCGACTGTGTTTATTTATTTATTTAATCAAAACGATACATTATTTAAAACTAAGATAGCATCTGCCAAACTGCAAAGCAATTTGTCGGCAGTAAGTTCTCGCAGGTTAGGAATTATGTATAATAAGAAAGAAACCAAAAACACAGCATACAAAAGTACAGTACAGCACGGTAGCGGCATCAGCAGGCAAACACATTGAGTGTCTGTCGGTAATTCATTATATTACGTAAACAGTAAGTAAACCATCTCACAACATTTACCGGCCGAGGCCGCCCGTCAGCCGAGGAACTATGGACACATTGACAAATAGTGCTTCATCAGGACACTTTTCAGGTGATTTTTACTTTTGACATGATCGATTAATCCTTCAGGTAGCTCATTAATTAATGTAGGTATAATCCATCGTCTCGTGCGCTTACCAAAGTAATTATTTACAGATGGCACCTGTAGCCGCTTTTTCTTTGAGAGTCGGGTTGGGAAGTTATGCACTTTTTCATTTTTATGTTTTTTTATGTTGTGTTGTTCAAGAAGAATTGAGATATTTAGTTTTTTGTCGATCGGTAATGTATTACATATTTTAAATAATTTTTCATGTTCTCCGTTCAATGCCTTTTTAATTCTGTAGCTTACTAATATTTTTAAAAGTCGTATTAAAATTTGTAATGATTTAATTTTATTTAGACTTGTTTTAAAAAGACTAGACTTGTTTTGTGTGTTTTGCCGCGTTTGTTTACATATTATTGGCGGTTACACGAGACACTGGTTTAGGACAGAATAATTAAGTACGCGCAATTTTCGATTATCCTTCAAAAATAAGCTGTTACTAGGGCCGTCTTTACCAGGGGGTGCAAGGGGTGCGGCGCCTGTTGGGCGCTGAATTTTTTGGTATTTCATTGAACGCCATTGCACAGTTTTTTAAACTAGTTACAGCCAAACGCCAAGTGTACGATAGGGATGGAACGCAGCTAAGCCAAAATACGTATTATAAGTTCATTTGAAATGGGCGCGCGGCGCAGCACCTTACCGTCTGTCATAGGCGAGTAATTGCGCCATTTGACATAGCCATCCGGGCGCTCGCACAAAGAGAAATGGAAAAAATAACACGCGAAAAATTACAAAATGATTCGAACACTTAGTTATGATGACTAGTTTTCCCTTTGCCAAATCTTCATTCGCATATCTTCACCTTGGGACGACAGCCATGTTAAATTTAGGTCACGTGATAATTTTTTTCGTATCATTTAATACCCATATAACTTTTTTTTTTGGAAAGTGGGAAATCATCAAATGACTATTCTCCCGTCGTGTCAGACTTTTACTGACTAAAACCCACTTATGTTCCTTCGGTCGCCCTTTATATTTCCGGGTCGCGGTAACTATTATAACCATTCCGCAACCCCGGCAGGCGTTGGCCCTGTTGGGGTTCTCGTGCTGACTGCTCTTTGAGGCGCTTGTAACACTAAACGGCCGTGGCCGGTAGTCGTCTTGTGACTATACCGGCCACGGCCTACGCCTGGGCTCTGTCCGGGGCGCGAGGCTTGACGCTGCCTCGCGTACCGGCGCCGCTTCCTTCACCAGCATAAATGCTTCGCAGAAGGAAGCGACGGCTTCTCATTCAGTCTTGCCTCGGAGCATGGCCTAAACCAGCGCCGGGCGCGAGAGGTCACAGCCGCCGATCGCATCTGCGAGGACACGGCGATGGCTCGCCCATGCGGGGCAAACCTCCACCGTGTCCTCCAGGCGACCGTTGCTGCACCCAGTAGGTGACACCCAGGCGTCGCTTCCGCCCGAATCCGACACAGGAACCTCCCGAACTGACCATGTCCGGTGAGGACCTGTGTCAAGCGAAAAGTGAGAGCGCTATGGCGCCTCTTCAGCCACTCGTCAAAGAGGGGTCTTACCGCCGCCATTACGGCGTGCCCAGGCCCTAGGTTGCGACAGTCGCTGTCTCTATTCCGCCATGTGATCTTGCCGGAGGTCTGTGCGGCCCGCCGCGATCACCCGCGGCAGCGGGACTGCGCCCCGGCGTTGCACTTCCACGCTCCACTGGTACGTGTGTGCAAGGACTGTTGCCTCCAGATCCCACGGTGGCATGGAACGGTGGTGGCCGGTAAGGAGGTTCGCCGCCTCACAGGAAATCATGCAGCATCCCCGCACCATCCGAATTGCCATGACCCTCTGGGACGCTCTTAGAAGCCGGGCCGGCGCCAAAGCTAGGTTGGGCGGCCACGCTGGAGCGCCGTAGAGGGCCTTAGACCGCACGATCCCCACGTAGAGCCTCCGGCAGGAGTCGTTTGGACCATCCAAATTGGGCAGGAGCCGCTTGAGGGCAGCTCCAGTCTTCGCCAGTTTGGGGTCCAAGCGTCGGCCAAGTGCTCCGTGAAGTACCATCGGTTTTCGAGGACAAGTCCCAGGTACTTTATTGTCGACTCGACACCGATGTGAACCCCTCCCAAATACCCATTTTATGGGGGTACATTTCAAATATCAAGAGATATTGAAATTGTCTGGACTTTAAAAGAGACGATGATCCCTGAGTTTGTTTTGGCGTTTCTTCTCAGAGGTAGTCCAGTTAGGAAATGTCGGGTCCAACTAGCTCAAAACAAATATATAGACTTGTAATAGTGATTTTAAGATCCTGCTTGCATAATAAACGATTTCATTTCAAATAGCCAATCGGCAATCTTGGGTGTCCGCCATGTTGGATTTGTAATGAAGGTTCTAGCTAGTCATGTATTGTCATCACAACTCGGAGCGTGTGCAAAATTTCATCCTATTCGAAGACCGGGAAGTGGGTCAAATTAAGATTCCAAGATTTTCTTACATACTTACAAGTGAAGCTAATAAAAGAGTGTTAAAAAAACGAGGGCGCAGGCTGAGTCCTGCACCCCGGCGCAGAATAGGCTTAAGACGGCCCTGGCTGTTACGAGCTAGAAAACGCCGTCGTTCGGTGTAATTATAAACTGATTCTATCAACGTACCCATAATAATGACAGTGCAGGTCGGCTCGGTGATGAGTCCGTCCCACAGCGACATGAACTGTGTCTTCATCATGGCGGTCGCCTCGTGGTCGTGTTGTGTACGTGTGCGCAGGAATGACTCGATCTCGTCTGCAAATGGAATGCGTTGTTTAAATAGTCTGGTGCGGAATTTAGGTATTGTAACATTCTATAAAATCTTTCACTAAAATATATGTAATTAGGTAATTACTCCGGATCATCAATTAATTTTAGATTGTTTCAAGATTAGAATTGTTACAGGGTATGCTGCTTCAAGTAAAAAGCAAAAGAATCACTGCTGTGGAATAAACTACTTGGTGGTGCAGATCTGGGCTTGGTGGGATAGACCTAAAGAGCTACCCTAAAATGTTGTATGTAATAGTAACTTTTCCAAATGTATATTTCCTTAAATTATTAGCTAATAATGCAAAATATTTATTTGTATACCCACTGTAATCCTTCATTTGACCGTGATTTCTTGGCCGGGCCTTATTTAATGGATGTGGTTCAAATAGTCATTTATTACCTATGAACACGATGCAGGGCTGTAGTTTGACAGCCAGGCTGAAGACCGCGGCGGCCAACTTCTGCGTCTCTCCGTACCACTTGTCCGTCAGCAGGGATACATCCAAATTAATAAAACTCATGTTCGCTTCCTTCGCCGTCGCTTTAGCTATGAGGGTTTTGCCGCAACCTGTTGAGTGAATAGTGGAGTTGAGTAAATGGTCCAATTCAATGGCATTTGTAATGTAATGCGTGATAGATGGTAAAATTTAAGTCCCTTTCATACAATTAAAAAAGTCTGGCTTGCAATTATAACATCATAATATGAGCGTGTCAGTGAATAACTAAAATAAAACTGTCACAGAAAGAACTGTGCACGTTAAAAAGCGCCTAAAGTTTGGTTTGAGTAAAATAATTATTACTTTAGGAATCGAACATAAGATCGTGACCACAAAAAAAAGGTTTTGTTATCTACTAGCCATTTCCTGCTCCTTCGCCAGCCCATTTCATGCATATTATCATTCCTTATTTCACCTCGAATCCTGCTGAATTACCACAAATCGCTTCTTAGTGCTCGAAGTCATAAAATATTGTACACATTTATTTTTTCTAGCCTCAGTAGTTTCTGCTATAAACTGGTTATGACGGGGTTATAACGACAGGGTACATACCAGGGGGTCCGTGCAACAACACACCCTTAGGCGGCTGTGTGAGCCGGCTGTCAGTGAACAGCTCTCGCTTCTGGATCGGCAGGATGACTGTCTCGCGCAGCTCTTGGATCAGGTGGTCCAAGCCAGCTATGTCCTTCCAGTTCACCTAGACAAAGGAAGACGGTTAAATAGTACTACAAAAGTTTTTTTTTTTTTGGTGAGTGGGAAATCAACATGACTGCTCCCGTTCTCGGTTCGGCGGGAGGGCGTGTCAGACTTTTACTGACTAAAACCCATTCATGTTCCTTCGATTGCCCTTTATGTTCCAGGGTCACGGCAACTATTATAAACATTCCGCAACCCCGGCAGGCGTGGCCCTGTTGGGCCACAAAACTACAAAAGATGAGCTTATGATGCTTGTTGACTTTGAGGCAGGTTTGCTTTAATAGTTATTGGAACCGTTTGGTCTCGGTATACCTAAAACGCATTTGGTCTAAATCTCGTTATGCCTAATATTCAGTTTTGAATAGCGTTTTGCCTAAGTAGTCAATTAGCCTATGTCGTTACTAACCTATTTCTCGTATGGTCTATTTCGCAATGTAACTAATTCGCTTTATGACTAAAACGCGTTTTGCCTAATTTTTATACTTCCATTAAAACATGTAGACATGTATGTAAACTATTTTATACATCTTCTTAATCGTTCCCTCTCAATATCCTTGTCATCAGAGAAGTCCTCAGTGACCCAATTAAGCATCTTAGGCTCAATTCACACGTACCACAACCACACCACAGCGACAACCACACCACAACGCCGCGATGTGGTCGGGCGTAAATTTTGTATTGAAAATGAATATTACAATTCACACGCACCACATTTTGTGGTTGTTATCGACCACCTGTGTAATACGACTACATCGCAACCACATCGCGACGGCAACGCGGCGGCAGCGCGGCCACATCGCCACGACATGACGTCCACGCGCGCCTAGCTAGCGACTGCGCTAACCACATCGACATTTTGTGGCTACCACAACGCAGCTGCAAAAAGCCGCTGCGACACTATTCACACGTAACCACATCTTGACCACATTTTGTCGCTGCGACGTGGTGTGGTTGTGGTACGTGTGAATTGACGCTTAAGCTCCTGAACTAACAAAGTTATGTAAACCGTTATAGTTTTTTGGGGTAGACGCAAGAAAAATAAACACTTCGTAAAAGGAGTACACCAAGATCTTTTTTTGATGATTTTATTTTAGCTCTGTTGATGTGGTGAGTACACATAATATCTATTCAAAGTTTAACCTTTAGGCAATGTGCGATTTAGGCATAAAGCGAATTAATCCTAACGCGTTTTAGACGTAAACCGATTTAGTCCAATAGCGCCGTAGGCATATAAAAAAATACAATTAGCGATTTAGACTCTATGCGTAATAGACTTTCAGCACAAATAGACCAAGTGCGTTTTAGGTATACCGAGACCAAACGATTGGAACTTCCCTCAAAAGGCTTGTCCGAAATCTTCTTTGCATGGTTTGTTACACTAAAAAAGATGATTTATGTCTGTACTTTAAAAGAGACAATAATTCCCGAGATCGCTTTGGCTTTTCTTTTCAGTTTTAAAAAATATGACGTAAAAGTTATCTAATATTTCAGTGACCGACCAAAGGTTTGGTTTCGGCCAGTTTTGGTCAAAAATCAAGTATCGACTTAAGATTCGGTTTCTATCAAAGATCAGCTACAACTGTAACTAAAAATTTAACCTTCGAGCGTAATTGCGAGTCGTTCGGTTCACTTCGAGCGCATTCGTGACTCATTTGTGGTTGTCATTATCAGCGGAGTTTGTTGGCTGATGACTTCAATTATATTTTTTTTATTTCATTTAACGCGATTAATAATCCATACTAATATTATAAATGCGAAAATAATTACTGTATGTCTGGCTTTCTCGCTTTCACGCCAAAACTACTGATCCGATTTAAATTAAATTTGGTACAGACATAGTAAGTAATATTCTGAGAAAGGGCATAAGATAGTTTTTATCCCAAAAATCCCACGGCAACAGAAATTACTCGGTTAAAACCGCGGGGGACAGCTAGTATCTGGACATGAATAAAGCATTAGAAATACGCTCGGGTCATTATCGCAAGAAACTATTTACAAAAGCTTAGTTTTGTACACGTTTCAGCTTACTGGGTCATCGAATCAAATCAAATCGACATGTGCGTAGACAATTGCTGTGATATCAGATCGATGTTAAATGGCAAGGGTCCTAGCGCAGGCGTGCAACATAGAGAAGTGCACCACTGTGTCGTGACCTAATTACGTCAGGGTACACATCCGAAATATTTCCAATACAACAAATCCTCTATACTAATCCATACTAATATTATAAATGTGAAAGTAACTCTGTCTGTCGGTCTGTCTGTCTGTCTCTACTTCACGCCTAAACTACTAAACCGATTTGAATGAAATTTGGTACAGGTATAGTCTGGGACCCGAGAAAGGACATAGGAAAGTTTTCATTCCGGAAATCCCCCGGGAACGGGAACCATTATTCTACGCGGACGAAGTCGCGGGCAAAAGCTAGTATCTACATAAAATGGTAAACTGATTGTCTGACTGTTGATAGTGGTGCCGATTCTCTTGTTCACAAACTAACGTAAATTTAAGTTAAGTGCATCTTTCTCTTTCCATTTAATTAAGAAAAGGAAAGAAGATAAAATATTAGTTAAGTCCTGTCAAATTATAAACTATACATATACAAATAGTTAAGTCCTGTAAAAAGAAACTCCATAGATAATTTAGACGCGTTTTAAAAACATGGCGTCTAAATATACGTCAATTTTCTTCCGGCGCTGTCTAATTTGACAGGATTAAACTAAATTGTATCTTCTGTCCTTTCTTTAAGAAATGGAAAGAGAAAGAAAGATGCATTAAACTTAAAATTAGTCTAGTTTGTGACCAAGGGAATCGGCACCATTATCATCGCACAGACCAAACCGCTGGTCCTAAAGACGTGAAACTCGCAGGGTGCGTTCTTTGTAAAGACTAGGTGACCACTAAGAAAGGAATTATGTAAATTCCAACCCTAAAGGAGGAAATAAAGGATGTAAGTATCGAACTCCACGCAGGCGAAGCCGCGGGCGAAAGCTAGTGAATAATAAAGTTGAAATTGTGTTTTTGTTTGTCCAAACGCGTCAATCCCTTAAATTGACAGTCGGATTTGTGTTTTTGTAAACGATAATCACATTTATGGGAATGGAAAAGGCTATGTAATTGTTTTAAATTACGCTACTATCGGAGTAAAGTAACCAAACATTTAAGGCTGGTGAAACTACATGGTAATATTACGCAACAGTGTAAAAAGAGAATGATTCAAATAAAATGTTAATGTCTAATTCCAATTTACTTTCACAAAACATGATCATTTTTTAAACATGTTTGATATCGCACACTGACTGAACAAGAACAATGAGCGATAATATGTTCGGAAGACAAAAGGACCGGCGACAGAAAAACTCAAGACCATTTTTTTATGGATTGAAAATCATCAATGTCTTTCCCCGAACTTAGTGTCAGACTTTTACCACAGATTAATAAATAGTTACTACCTAACAGATACTTCACTCCAATACAAAAACGCAAATACCTACGCTATAATAGCCTACAAAATCATAATAATAATACCAGCTGTTTGCAGCGAGAAGAAATGTAATATATACGCACAAAGAGAGTTGAGATTCTTTTGCCCGCCGCCGCGCGACTAACGTGTGTGCGCGTCGTTCAGCAAATGTGCTAGGGTTATACGTATGATGATAATGTTAATAAAACGAATGTTTTTGAAAAACAATTATTTTTTTATTTGTTGATCAAATATTTTTTAGTTTAATAAAATGACCGATGCATATTTTTCGTTCCTTGAATTCCCGATTATTATATTTTAGTGTCGAAAATATCCAAAACCACATGAATAATTATAATAAATAATAAAAAGGGAAACAGGAGAATTGGGAAACATGGGAATTGCACAATAATCACGCAATAATAAAATTACCGAATTACGTGATTTCGGCATTTTGATAGTCAGCGCTGTACCCGTGACGCGCGAGCACTCAGCCGGGCGCGCGACAGCCCGGTGTACGTTGTATCGTCGACGATACGCGAAGCGGTAGGCATAAAACGCGTGGCCTTGGGCCAGTGACGGACGCCTGCTTTTACTGACTAAAACCCACCCTTGTTCCTTCCCTTTGCTATGGTTGCCCTTTAAGTTCCGGGGCCGTGGTAACACACTGGTGGTACGGTTCCATGGAAGATATGCAAAATTGTTTCCGACGACCGAATCACTTACTACACACTAGCAACCCAAACGGTAGTGATATATAAAATGCCAAGGCATTATGTAAACGGCAGATTCGTACAAAATGCGACAAATGTATGTCAATTTGTCTCTTATTAAAGGATTCATCAAAAGACCACACACAAATTGTTGTAGGTGTAAATTACCGTGGCAATTTGTTACATCAATGAAATATACAATTTGTGGTGCCACTGTGTCAGGAATTGTCTATAGTACTAAGATAAATAAATTCTGATGGTATTTCCATAACTAAGTATTACAAGCAATTTCTAGTTTGCCTCTCCATAAACAGAAAGTTAGCAAGGTACACTATTAATACAAACTATTTATCTGTTCAGTAAAAAGAAACCTGTATTTACTGAATAGATACGTGAAATTATCAACTTAGTGTTTATACTTGGTGGAATATATATGGGTAATGTCATGTCAATGTCGCAGTCATCTGGTTAAATCAGCTATTTGATTGTATGACTAGCGCGTTCATTGAATGACAACATTTAATTGAATGACTAAACAACAACTCGTCAAGTTGTTTAATGTAACGTTCAACGACTTGACTGAACGTCATTTAGCATTGTCGTTTAATGGGATATAGTCGACTTTGTAATGTTTGTTTATGGTGACCATAAGTTCGCAACTTAAAAACGTAACTTCCTTTACATAACAAAAATGAGGACATGACATGACACACTTTATTATGATTTTAATTTAAAAAAAAAACTTTAAAACTAGCCGGCGGCAGCGTATCAATAGGTAAATTCATGCTGTCACACTATTTTATCAAGAATAAGTCACTTTAAAGTAAATTTAATAAAAATAATATCAAAACAGTGCTATCTGCGCGAGCTATTTTACGCCATATTTGTTTTGGTGACTACTAACGCCGCAGTGGAAATAAAATGAACTAAATTACAATCATCTGACTGATATTACGTCCGCTCTGTTCAAAGGGCTATGCTTCAATGAGAGTGACGCTTGTTTAATCAGCTTTCGGCCTAGACATTCAATTAAATGTTGCTATCAAATGAACGCGCTAGTCATACAATCGAATAGCTGATTCAACCAGATGACTGCGACATCAATATCAATTACCTGTATGGGTAAAAAAACTAATTTTAAGTTATTTCTAAAAACTACAAGAGAGAGCTAATATATCAACATTTTAATATGAAATTATATCACGAGCTCATAATGGTCTAATGGTGCTTGATAGTTATTAGTTTTCTTAATATTTGTTACTACTTAGAAAATTTAACGGTAAGGCGGGTCGCGCCGCAGTAAAAACTTCTTTATAACCATAATTAGCCCTATAAAGGTGCCGATTCTCTTGTGCACAAACTAACGTAAATTTAAGTTAGGTGCATCTTTCTCTTTCCTTTTAATAAAGAAAATATAGAAGATCAAATATTAGTTAAGTCCTGTCAAATTTAGACACTCCATAGATAATAGACGCAATTTAAAAACATGGCGTCTAAATATACGTCAATTTTTATTAGGCGCTGTCTAATTTGACAGGATTAAACTAAAATGTATCTTCTGTCCTTTTCTTTAAGAAATGGAAAGAGAAAGATGCACTTAACCTAAATTTACGTTAGTTTGTGCACAAGAGAATCGGCACCAAAGTCTCAAAATCAGCCACTGTATTACATATAAGTTCTCACAGACTCACATCTGTTAATGTGGTAACATTCATTGATTTATAACATTTGTTCTATAAAAAGTAAATTACATACAAAATATACTCACACTGATCTCATCAGGCACGACCAGCTGTGAAGCGATGATCATCTCATGGTCGGTGAGCTTGTCCAGCGCGATGGTGTGCTTGTTGCCCAGCCCCGCTCTGCAAGACATCCTTAACACATGCATGTCTTACAGTGGCCATTTTCATATACACAGAGAATAATGGACACCACACTCATGCAACTAAGAAGCTAAAGTAAGCTTTATTAACATGGTTGATATAGTTTAGTATTCAACGTTTCTGTTTTGCCAATTAGAGCTTGTATTGTAAGCTAAATTGTAAGCGTGTTGCATTCCATAATTCTTGTAAATTTTCATTTTATTTTAATATTCTAACTACTACGAACAACGAAAATACATTTATAGACTATTTACTATCACCTTTGCTGTTCCCTTTTGTGGACGCAGCCGAACCTCCTAAACAAATTTACCACATTATCAAAAACACTTTAACATCAACTCTTTGTGTATGGACTGAGTAAACACAACATCCAGTGGAGAGCGCAACCTTGCGTGCAAGCTGCTCTTACGCCACTCGGCCGTCACTCAGGACTCCTATGAGTTAATGCATCTGTATGACACAAATGCTTTATGCCCTGCCCTGCTGACCGCTCGATTTGAGCAGAAACTTAGTCCATACACTTAATGTTGCCCTGGACGACCAAGTGTGGCTACAAGCCACCCTATCCATTTGTTTCTGTGGGCTTGGCGTCCGTAAAATTTACTGGTGTTACTATCCTCAGCCTACAGCACTGACAGGTTAACTAGCAAGATATTATTTGTTATCTTCGCTGGTTGATTCTAGAAGGCTGGCCTTTCCTTAGGACAAACAGCATAGACATACAACCTGGCAATTCTGCCAGCCTTTTGGGAACCTGTCCTGTTAACAGCTATATTATATAATGTAGATGGGTTCTTTGCCCTGTGAGGTACCCTCTGCCTTTTTACATAGTTTGTATGTATTATATTTAATATCTATATTATAAATATTAATTTTAACTCATATAACAACATAGTCTATAAATGTATTCCATAACTGACTGAATTGCTTCTGTTAGTCAATCTAATTAATATGGATGTAATAAGCTTTGGCTATTGTGAAATACCTAAGCGTAGATATTACAAGGTGTATTTTTGGTCTTGCTCAACCAGCTAGGAGATGATTCTACTCATAAAAACAAACAACTTTTATTATGGAACCAACTCTGAAATCGCGAAAAAAATATCAGCTGTTTCTATGAAAAGTTCATTGCCCTCCCGACCATAATGTATGAAACAGCTGATATTTTTTTCGCGATTTCCGAATTGGTTCCATAATAAAAGTTGTTTGTTTTTATGAGTAGAATCATCTCCTAGCTGGTTGAGCAAGACCAAAAATACACCTTGTATAATGCAGCTAGTTTGCGAAAATACTGATTTATCTCGTCTTGGCTTCTAATCTCTACAGCCAGATTTATGATAAATTAACTACAATTTCAAAGAATCACAAATTTTAGTTTCTGGAATGTTGTATTGAATTCTCGTTAACCAGTAAATTTTGTTCATTTTAAAGTTACAATTTTTTGTATGCAGTGCACTAGGATGATGCCACTAGATTCTCATAAGCCAATAACAAGTGTTTGAATAGCACTCTAACAGATTAAAATTTAAACCCTTGGAATTTATTAATTTCAACTACATATTGACATTAATGTTGCAACTATTTACAAACAGTAGAAATATTTAAAAAGCAGCTCTAAATGCTTTAATTCTTCAACATAGAAGCACACACATTTTCTGAATTTTCTAACTAATGTGGAAATGCATTACAATTCTAGATGTACTATCTCGTGATCTTTTGCTCTCAAGTAAAATCAAAATAAACATCGTATCGATGTTGAGCTAGATAAACATGATTATCTGCAACTATTTCATAACAGGCATATTTTGATAAAAACTAATGTATTTTTTTTTTATTAATGTATCTTCGGTCAGTGTGTCGTCTTTCGCCAAGGCGTGTATTATAAGCAGTTATAATCAGATAATGATCTAGGAACAGCTTAAATACGCATTCTTGTTGGATTAATTACAAAAATGTGCTCAAAATTCTGTTTTATGCAAATGTGTGACATAAAAGAATCGATCGATACTTACTTGCGTAACTGTTCGCGGGCTCTCTCCTCCGCCTTCTTCCGATTCTTGGACGTTGGATCTATCTGGTTCACGAGCCATTTTATTGAGAAATAAGTTACAGCGGACACAAATGCAACGCGTATAGCCATTTGGAACACATCGTTCCGCGTGAACGCTGACCCTTCCACCATCATGCCGTTTGAGAAATAAGTAACTTATCACAAACAATCTACGTGTTAACGTGAAAACCTACGTGGGTGCTCTTCGAAATGTTATTGAATTTAGATTACTTCTCAAAATAGGTAACAGCCGTCATGCTTTTTGATGCTTTTGTGAATTTTCCCTCATAGACAATTTTTTAATGATCAATGACGTTCCATTACTGTAATTGTCTGCTCTTTGCAACCATGAAGAAACTAAAGCGGAATATAAATCTAGATCTTATTTGCTGCCTATTTGATGATAGTACAAAAATAAATATTTTAACAATAAAATAATAAATTTAGTGACTGCCCGGTACAGGCACCGAATCTAATGGTTGACAGAATGGTTAGATTAGATGGAAGTTTAAATTATTCCTAAATAAATTCGTACAATGAAACGTAAAATAAAAATAAAATTTTCGTTCAGAAATTTCTAGACTTTCCATTTCCATTAACAATACCAAAGAACAATACTATTGTACCGCCTACGCCTTACATATAGGTAAGTATTCGGGCATGAGTGGCCAATCTGTGGGGAATTACCTAAAAGCTAATCTGAGCCTAAAAGGCTAAAATACAGGAATCTCTAATTCTCTACAAATATAACTACATTATGAATGAATCTACCTATACTCGAGTACCTAAGCGCAAAACTCGAAAATTGCTAGACGGTCTTGCTGATACTTGAGAATGACTGAACTTTTTTAGTAATCAGCTGTCCGATTACTATTAGTGATCTGTGGTCAACTGTGAAGATGACAGTGACAGGACTGACAGGTGACACTGACAGATGTAATGTAGTACATGCTTGATTGAATACAAGCTCATGCTGGTGGTGTTCATAGATAGCTGGTGTTGTTGCTGAATCCCACGTTTCTTTTGGAACGACGAGATATGATTATACTGTAGTATAATTACTGAAAAGAATAGTCAAAACTCCTTTAATGATACAATTTTTAAAACACACAAGATGAGGAAACCAAAACTTGGTGCCCGGCCTAAGTTTGAAAACACGAGGAAGTTGTTACGAAAACAAAAACGCCAGCAAAAGAAAGTTCACCGTCAAGAACATTATTTGAAGAAAAATGATGAGAGGCATAATAATAGACCAGTGTACGAACCCGGCAGATTCGTTAAAAGACCTGCCGAATCACCAGAAACGAAAGTGGAGGTTAAGGTAATTGTTTACCTTTTTTAAATTACTTGTGAAACGCGAACAATACGTCCGGCGGGCGGCTAATTTTTATTTTTTTTTTTTTTATTTGGTTCACCAACAATTGTTTACACTTGTATTATGCTATAGGAAACATGTAATAGGAAGAGTACAGTGGTGTAACAATCACTTACAGGTAAACTCAGCATGCATTAAGTATGGATTGTTTAAGTGAGAAAAAAAGTAAACTTATCTAAACTAATCTAAAATTATTATTGAAAACACGTAGGTAGTACTATCTGTAAACATGTTCAATCTAAGTCTGAAATATATTTATAAATATTAGATTTTAATATGCTCAGAGAGTCAAAGTGTAGATCGATTGTGTCGCTACAACTATTGATCACCTTGCAAAATCTCGCGTAGGGAGAATTAGAGCCTAAAACCGTCCTCCTTTGTGGTGGACGTAATGGTGTTATCTGGCTGCGGGGAATTCTTGAGGGTGCACGGAAATTGAAGGTGTTCAGTATCTGGGGACAGTCAACCTTGTGAGTCATGACTTTGCACACAAACATCGCGTCGTTTAGACATCGGCGTTTGTCTAGCGAAATCATTTTGAAGTGTCTCAGTCTGTTATCATAAGAACGTATTTTTTTAGCTATGTTACTAGAAAACGCCAGATGCCACAGAAAACGCTTTTGAACACGTTCTAGACGCAATGAATGTGCAGCATAGTGCGGTCGCCAAACCACACTACAATACTCCAACACGCTTCGAACCAGGGAATTGTAAATCATAATTTTTGTGTTACATCTTTTAAACTGTTTCGTATTTCTCATAACAAAACCCAGCATTTTAGAAGACTTTTTAATAATACTGTCTATGTGTGGAATAAAGGTTAATTTCCTGTCGAATGTTATACCAAGGTCCCTTATTGTGTCCAGTTCATCAACTTTATCTCCATTAATATAATAACTATGTTCAACCAAAGAATGTTTTCTTGAGAATTTTATATGGTAACATTTTCGTGCATTAAGGTGCATTGCATTGGTATCACACCATTGAACAAGTCTGTCTAGATCCTTCTGTAGTTCGCAGGCATCGTCTTTATGTTTCACAATTTTAACAAATTTTAAGTCATCGGCGTACATAAAGATATTTGAGTGTAGGAAACAGTGAGGAATATCATTAATAAAATAATTAAACAGAACTGGACCCAAATGGGATCCTTGTGGCACGCCAGAAGATATATATCTTGAAGTTGATTGAAATCCGTTCACCACTACAAAGAAAGAACGACCCGCAAGATACGAACGCAACCATGAAAGCAATGATCCAGTAATACCGTACGCTTGCAATTTATGAATCAGGATGTTATGTGAGACCTTATCGAACGCCTTACTAAAATCCGTATATATGACATTAGCTTGGTAACCGGAATCTATTGCTTCTGCTAATAACTCTGTGAACAGCACAAGATTAGTGCCTGTGGATCTTGACTCAACAAAACCATGTTGCGCTTCACTTAAGTACAGCTTTAGATGTTTTTGAATGTATGGGCAGATGAGGCACTCAAAAACCTTAGAAAGCGTTGACAGAATTGATATAGGTCTGTAGTTAGAAACTATATCATCATTCTCTGATTTATGGATAGGTACAACCTTTGCCTCTTTCCATTTTAAAGGAAAAACACCAGAAGCTAACGACTTGTTAAAAATAAGTGATAGTGGAGCGACCAACTCGGCTGCACACTCATAGATAAAAGTAGGCGGAATTCCGTCTGGCCCTGCGCCTTTACTACAATCTAGATTTTTTAACTTTTTATATAAGGTGTCATGGTCTATAGTTGGCTTAGACAAGCATAAGCTATAGTTTTGAAGGCTGTTTAAGTTACTAGTGGGATGTAAACAGTTATCGTCCTGAACTGGATTGTAAACTGAAAAAAAGTATGATGCAAAAAATTCGCAAATTTCTGTGCCATCTGATGATTTCTTAATACCATCTGTCATAGTCATAGGATACGTGCTAGAGCCACCCCGTTTCGATTTGACAAAATTCCAAAACAATTTGGGGTTATTTGCGAGATCATCTTCTAACTTCTTTATATAATTATTGTAGCAAACAGTTGCGAAGTCACCGCAGCGTTTACTAATTATTTTTAATTCAATTTTATCCATAGGATTTTTGTAAATATTGTAACGTTTTCTGATCTTATTTTTTAAGCTTAGCATTTTGATAAGATTACGGTTAAACCATGGCGGGTAATTCATATTCCTCGGTGCGCGAGTAGATACAAATTTTTGTATAGCTATGTTAATAATGTCATAAAATACCTGTACCATCCCGTCAACACCGTGCTGTCCCTCAAATAATTCCTCCCAGTCGAGTTCACTCAAATATTTACGGATCAGGATGTAATTTGTTTTACGAAAGTTAGGCCTTCCACTGTCAATATTATACGGAAGTTTGGATTCCTTATTGAGAGATATTGCAATATCTAAGGGTGGGTGGTGCTGATCAATATTACAAATCGCATCAATACCTTGGCTTACATAGCACAATGAATGGTTACACAATACAAGATCCAGTATGCGACCAGAGGCATTATTAATATGGTTAAATTGAATCAGCTTATTGACATACGTAAAGTCTAATAAAGCTTCACTAGTACTGGGCAGTTTGAGGCTATCATTGGATTTACCGGTTATTTTCCAGGCGATGTTACCTAGATTGAAATCGCCTGCAATACATACGTGAGTATCATTAAGCTGTTCCAATGCTGCGTTACAACTGTCCAGGAAATGTTCCAAATAAGAAATACGTACAGGTGGCGGCAAATAAACTGCACAGAGAGCTATTCGATGAACATGTCCAACGACAGATAGATCCAGATCCAGAATAACCCATAGATCTTCACAACTACTTTCAAATTGCATGGCGCGTTTAGAATTTATGCACTTTGTAACAGCTATTAAAACTCCCCCGCCCTCTTTACCACTTTGTAGACGTGAGTTTTCTCTGTCCCTTCTGTAAACCACGTATCTGTCATCGAATATCTCACTGCTTTGTACGGAAGAATTAAGCCAGGTCTCTGACATAATAATTACATCGTAGTTATTACAACATACGTTACGATAAGCCATATGCGTTTTTGTTTTTAAGCCTCTACAGTTCTGGTAAAATATTTGCAATTTATCGAATTTTTAAAATATTTTGGTTAAAGTTTCATGTATTATTGGAAACAAAAATTTTGTTAATTATTACGTTGGAATATCATATGACCTTGTTTAAAGACTCTAAATTTCTTATAAGAATATGGTCGGCTTCTGGGGTCTTCCTAACAAAAATTCTTCCATTTCTTACCCAGACGAATCTGTATCCTTTATCCTTTGCTCTCAGTCTAGCGGCAGCATGCAGTGCTTTATTAGAAGGAGACAAATGTTCTAGTACAAATACCGGTTTCCTGTCTCCAGCCAGTCCAAGATCTGCGCTGTTCAGTTTGTCGGCATTATTCTTTCCCTTATTGTGTTCTATAACGGATGCCAAAAGAGTATCGCGAATCCTAGGCGAGGCAAGTTGCACAACAACGGAGCGCGGGCGAGTATTGGTAGCCTGTAGTTTGGCTACGCGAGTGCAGTGAAGAACATCGTTGTCGCTCAGCACGCAACCGACCACTGATCCCAGCTGCTTGACGACAGTATAGAGGTTCTCTTGTTTATTTTCGGGCAGGCATTGGATTTCAAGGTTGCTTGATCGACTTTGCTGTTCCAAGTAATTTATTCTGTGATTTAAGTCCGCAACAGAGTTTTTGAGTTCATTATTTTCCTCCTGTAAATCTTTTACAACGTTTTTTAAAGCTGTATGCTCAGCTTGGTACTCTTCAAACTCCTTAGTGTGAAAATTCAATGATGCTGTCAGCTCTCTGATGTCTTCCTTTATAGGTTGTAGCTCCTTATTTATAACGTTGAGTATGGTATTGTTGATTTGCTGGAGCATAGAAGCAAGCTCAGTCTTTAGTACTTCTTGGACAACAGTACGCACATCCTCAGTGGTTACAGCTGTTGCTTGAGGAGGTGAGTTCAAGGCCAGTCTCTTGTTTCCTCTTGTAGTGGAGACGTTTCGATTAGGGGTTTCCTCCTTTTTAGAGAGATTTGGAATGAGAGTTATACAACCTGTACATCTCCATCTACGATAGGCTTCAGAGTCAGCAGATATTTCCGGGATAGACAGACATATAAAATGATATGACTTATTGCAAGTTACGCAATTAACAAATTGTTTGTTATTATCGGTTTTATCGTCGGCGCAGCAACCCCAAGAAAGCGTAGGCGAAGCCATGTCAAATAATTTCGCGCAAGAAGCTCAGCAACCGGTTTAGATAAATACAATGTATGTAGGATTCAAATAGCACACTATAAAAGGCCCCGTCAGTGGTGAAACGTATCGAGCAGCAAAAGTGCACACTAACAAAGGCCCGCGGTAGATGTAGGCGCGAGCGACGAATTGTCCATGCGAGTTCGCGAGAAAAAGGTCGTAAGCGCCGTGCTGTGCGTGGCGCTTACGCGTTGGATCGCGATGCGCTGTTTAACTCACAATTGGCGGTGGGTAAGATTGATTTTAAACTTTAATTTGGTCTAGACTTTTTGAAACTCGTACTAATACACTGGGTTTTTGTTGCACTTTGCAATAGCAATGTTTGTCCATACGGTGTTCACTTTTAATGGCACCTTCACACTCTTTTCGCACGGATTTTCAATAATATTTGCGGAACAAAATTAAACGTTCACCTCACAACAATTTGTTACCCTCTCTAATAAACAAAGATAGAAAATTTGGTTCTTTGCTCTGTACCTTCCTGTATTCACCAAATTAATTAAACAACGGATAAATTTATGCTGAAAATTACTCAACTAATAAGTTAAATGTATTATTCATTTTCACACTGTTATATGCCATAAATGTTATTCATTTTTACCCAGGTTAAGAGTATTTAAATAGCAATAGCACATTATCTATTTAACCTGTTTAGAATCATTCTACTAATTCACATATTTTAAAGTTTTCCTCTTTATGGACCTCATTTGGGGACTTTTGGTTTTTGCAGTATGTTTCCGAAATAGTCCTCTTGATGATAGGACTATTGTATGTGATTTGAAACTCATGCAGATGTGGCTGGGAATTCTTTAATAATATTTTTTTGTCAAGTGTAAAAAGAAGGGGGTTATCAATCCATCCATGTTTGTTAATCAATCTTTTCACCACATTAATTTGACAGTTTCTGTTTCCAGAAAAAAAAACACAAACCAGAAACGCCATTAGACATAGTGAACAAAGAACGCCAGAAAGAGATGAAGATAGAGCAACAAATGAAGAATCAGATAGAGGAACAGAGAAGAAAGATGTTGCTACAGGCCAATGAAGATGAGGACAAGATTATAAAGAAACTGGAGAAGCAATTAGGACTTAACAAAACTAAGAACAAGAATAACTTCTTCTCTGATGATGGACTTGACTGTATCCTTTAGATAAATTAATTAATTTAAGAACAAAAAAAATATAAAAAAAATCTAGATAGAAATTTATTATATTAATTTATTAGTTAGAAACCTATGAGTAAGATTTTTAAGACTGCTTAGAGTTTTTTAAAACTGTTTCTTTATTGTGTTATTTTTAATTATACATTATATAATTGTTAAAAACAAATAGGTCCTTTTAACATGTAAGAGTTTAATTTTGTTGTTTTTTTTTCCTTATGTATGTAGTTTTTTTTTTTAATTGTTAAAGTTCCTTAATTTTGTTTTAATATTTGTACGCCTTCACAGCAACACAGTGCACCTATATATATAACCTAAGATCTTAATGTAAATACATACATGTTTCACAAATAAACACTCTGAATCTGAACAAAATTAGGAGTTTACACAGTAGGCTTGGTGCTGTGGTTGATAAATCAACTGCTTTGCTCCATAAGGCAGGTTTTATTCCCTCAAGGGACCAAAATTGTAACACTTAAAATTTTTGTTTTGAGTTGGGTAGCTGGGGTATGTGGGTTTAAATGTTTGTAAGGGCATCCACAATACACAAGAAATTTCTAATGTTGGGCAATGTTCAAGAAACCATTCTGTGAAGTATTAGTTAACATTTACTTGATTACATTGAAATCTAATATTATAAATGGGAAAGTGTGTCTGTCTGTCTGTCTGTTTGTCTTTCTTTCACGGCAAAACGGAGCGACGGATTGACGTGGGGATTTTTTAAGCGGAGATAGTTGAAGGGATGGAGAGTAACATAGGCTACTTTTTGTCTCTTTCTAACGCGAGCGAAGCCGCGGGCAGAAGCTAGTTGAAATTATAAAATATCAAAGGCTTTTTATAAAATGGTTTTTATAAGAAGCTACAAATTGTACAGTGGTCAAGAATGGGTAAGGATTATTAGTGATTCATTCCAAAAAAGATTGCTAAATGTATAACTTTAACTAAAAGTCCAGATCTTCTAGAAATCTGCGATAAATCAACAACTGAACAAATAGTGGCGGCTGAGAAACATCTGGCAGAAGTAGAAGGAGATTCTGACTTCGAAGAAGACCTAGCAGCAGTAACTGGCAAAGAAATAAAAGAGAAAAAGAAAGAAGGTAGCAAAAACCAGAAAACCAAAGCTAAACATGATAGTGATGATGAAAATGTCTCTGATGAAGACATTGATGAAGAAATGGGCAGTGGAGAAGAATTTGATGAAGAAATGGGCAGTGGAGAAGAATTCGATGAAGATATGGGCAGTGAACAAGATTATGATATGAGTGCAGGAGATGCAGATTTAAGTGAAGGAAATACTGACGATGAAGATGTTTCTAGTGATGATGCACCAGAAGGTATGTGTCAGTTTAAGTAATTAAGTTAGATGTAAATAGATTCAAGGGTTTTAACAATGAAATAGGTAACATGCTGGTTGCTGTGAGATGTTTGATTTTATGAGGCTGGTGTAGTCACTCAAAATGCAGTGCAGATTCTGAAACTAACTTTAAATATAGCAATGTTAACTATTTACAAATATAATTTTATAAATAGTCAACATCGTAAATAAACTTTGAGGACATTTGTTACAGAATCGAAATTAAATAATATCTAAATTATCTGATTTTTATTACAGAGAAGCCAACAAAAACATCAAAAGCAAACACAAAACAGAAAATAATAAAAGAAAAATTAAACAAAACCAGTAAAAAAGACACAAAAGATGAGAAAAAATCTAATAAAAAGGAGAGAGTAATTTCTGAAGATGATTTGAACAAAGTATTCAGTGATGATGAAATCTCACATTTGTCTTGTGATGATGACGATGAAGACAATGCATTTGGTGAAGAAGAAGAACCTGTTGTGGAGAAGAAAGAGAAACCTGACGTTTGGGAAGATATTTATGGAAGGAAGAGGGATAAGGAAGGAAATATTATTAAGGTAAGTGGTTGTTGTTACAGAAAGAAGTGTTGATAGGGGAAAAGCTTGGCCCACCTATGGGATAGAAAGGTCAACCAACAAGATATTGATATTAAAACTAGTTTAAACTAGCTATGATTGATTTGGACTAGCTAATAGCTAAAAAACTTACTGTCCCCTGCAGTTTCACCTGCATTTTGTTAGGTTTTTGATTAGGTACTGCTCTGCTCCAGTTATAGCGTGATATTATGTAGCCTGTGTCTTATTCTGATGCTATTATGATAGCTATATTTCTATAAAGTTTTATAAAATCCATTCAGTAGTTTTTGCGTGAAAGAGTTACAAACATAAATACATAACATACAAATCTTTCCTCTTTATAATGTTAGTAGATAGAAGACAGATGAAAAATGTATGGTTAGGGACCATACATTTCTATCTGTCAAGAATAAACTATTGATCTTTGAGAGCAAATCAATGCCAGTTAATATTTATTTATTTAAGGCACATCAACAACACAAACACAAACATGGTTTTTTTACATTTTATAGGTCTTATTCTAGTGTTAATGTCAATAATAGACGTGCACAACATTCACAATATTACAATAATCATTCTGATAAATTTCACAGGAAGAAAAAGGCGTGTATGTTCCACCACACCTCAGAAACAAAGACTCAAGTTCGGACAAACAGCTTCTGCAGTTGAAAAGGCAAATTAAAAGTAAGCTGTATATATATCATTGCCATCATTTAGTAAAATGCTTTAAATAGAAAAATGCCAAATTAAACGCAAAAATGTTGCGGAATAGTAATAGTTACCGCGGCCCCGGACATAAAGAGCAACCGAAGGTTGTTCCTTCTTGAGTGGGTTTTAGTCAGTAAAAGTCCTCCCTCCCGCTCCGCCCAGGGCGAAAGAACTCATATGATGATTTTCCATCGATAAAAAAACCCAAAGATAATAAATTAAATGCATACCATTTGAGCACAGTAACTTTTTAGTGTAATTTGTCTCAAACGCCGGAGAAAAGTGCGTCTAACAAGTGACTGGTTCGAAAAATCGTATTTCCGACTGTAGGTATCAACTTAGAAATATATTCATTTTATTCCAGGTGTCCTCAACAAGCTTGCCGGCACAAACCTCCACTGGGCGTGCACCTCTATAGAAAACCTTTACCAGTCGAACAGCAGAAACTCAGTGAACACAGCGCTAACTCAGTTGTGGTTAGATGCGACCGTGTCTCCCTCTAGTACACCCGATAGAATGGTTGCTGAACATGCTGCTCTCGTGTCGGTGTTACACGCTAACGTTGGCTCGGAGATTGGTGAGTTGTAGTATAAACTTAGTGAATGTAGCTTAAACTCAGTGAACACAGCGCTAACTCAGTTGTGGTTGGATGCGACCGTGTCTCCCTCTAGTACACCTGATAGAATGGTGGCAGAATATGCTGCTCTTGTATTGGTGTTACACGCTAACGTTGGCTCGGAAATTGGTAAGATGTAAACTCAGTGAATGTAGCTTAAACTTAGTGAACACAGCGCTAACTCAGTTGTGGTTGGATGCGAGATGCGACCGTGTCTTCCTCTAGTACACCTGATAGAATGGTTGCTGAACATGCTGCTCTCGTGTCGGTGTTACACGCTAATGTTGGCTCGGAGATTGGTAAGTTGTAGTGTAAACTCAGTGAACGTAGGTTAAACTCAGTGAACATAGCTTTAGCTCAGTGAGAGTAGGTCATGTGTTTAGGAACTTCACTGCAGTTTTTTGTTACATTTTCGACTAGGTATGTGTATAATGTACATGTTGGTGCTTTTATTAGATGTGTAAATAACTGAAACTGATAAGTTTATATACACAAACTTTGTTTATATTTATTGCTTTGATTTAGCTTTATGCATATCAAGCTCTAAATAACACAGAAAGCAAAATCTCAATAGTATTAAAATATTGTAAACCAATGTCGCTAGATCTGGCTCTCGCCTTTCCTCATGTAAACTGTTGCCCTTTCTATCCCCTCGTTTCGCCTCTGTTTCCAAAGGAAGAAACCCCGCAGTCAAAATATTAGATCCAAGTTGACGGAGGTTAGAGTTCAAGAACAAGGAAACTACCCACTATGGAAGACGACCGCCTTCCGTTCCTAACTCTTTAGTCTAATAGTGACCCAGCTTTTAAGCGATTGGTCCAAAGTTTATAACTTACATCACATAATATATTATGTTTTTCAGGTGCCCATTTCTTACAAGATATGGTAAAGAAGTTCGACGACATGATGGAGAGACCACAGCCTGTTGCGGACAAAACCCTCGACAACTTAGTTTCGTGCTTGGCGCATTTGTACAGTTTTAAGGTACATCTTCTTTACTTGTGTAGAGTGATTGGTGTTAGTGGACGATACGTGGAAACATGATTGCACTCGTGACGTTACAAAAAACTTTCTTTTCCCAATTGAACATTTTTTACATTAATTTAACCTATCTTACCACTTAGTTTATTTTATAGTGCAGGTTTTTTTTTTTTGAGAAAAAAGTAGATATATTTTAATTTACACATATAAAAAATGCTAGCTTTCGCCCTCGGCTTCGCTCGCTTTAGAAAGAGACAAAAAGTAGCCCTTGTCACTCTCCATCAATCCGTCGCTCTGTTTTACCGTGAAAAAATGACAGAAAAAAAATCATTGAAAATGTTCTTTGTTATCATGAGCGTAATAAAATTATGTGCTTATATCGGTGCAACTTTTATACGTCTGATGACTAAACATATCTAATTAAATCTCTTCCACCCCTTTTCAGATCTACCACGCAACTCTTCTCTACGATATTCTGTCCCGTCTTCTCGACTCGATATCGGAGAAGAACATAGAGTGCGTGCTAGTCGCGCTGCGGAGCGTCGGCGGAGTGTTACGTAAGGAAGAACCTCTGGCGCTGAAGAACTTCATACATGACACACAGGGAAGGGTCGCTAAGTTGACTGAGGATTCTGCTGCTGGGTAAGTGATATAAATAATAAATAATGCCAGACTATTACTATCCCACAGTACCTCTTCACTTACTGGAGGCACGAGCATTAACTGGTGGTCCTCCGTTATTAAAAGAACAATTAAAAAGCATTGTCTAAAAATGTTCAATTCATTCTGTGTCTGGGTGTAATTTATCTATAATATAATAATAATAAATAATGATAATAATTTATTCAAAAAAGCTTACAAGATATGTATGTATTTATAAATTATATAAGTATGTATATCAGTTGTCTGGTTACCATAACACAAGCTCTAAGCAGAGCTTAACTTGGGATCAGATGACAGTGTGTGAGTTGTCCCAGTATATATTTATTGTGTGTGACGTAGATCTACGCCTCCGACAGTCTAAGGGTTAATCACCACGTTTGCTTTGCGTTTTGTTTATTTCGGACGTTTAATTATTATAAGTCCAGATTTCCTCACGATGTTTACCATCACCGACCAAAAAATCGAGACGAACAGACAGTTCAAAATATCGAAACGGCTATGAAAATTGAACTTTAACTCAATGACACAAGGAATGTTTCAGAATAAAAACAGTACGCGTCCATTCTGACAACTCATTATAACGTTGACATAAAGCTGTTTTTATTTAGTTGTATTGATATTTTGAATTGTCTGCTCGACTCGATTTTTTAGACGCTAATTACTGTATGTATACGTATGGCGTCACAACGCATTAATGTTCTAGAGTGGGAGACTCCAGAATATTAATGCGTTATATCTTGATATTTTTTATTGTTACATTAAAACAAAAAAAAAGGTGCCTAAAATAAAAATCATTTAAACATCACTACAGGTCCCGCATAAAATTCCTTCTAGAAGTCCTAATGGCGGTGAAGAACAACAATTTGACGAAGATACCTAACTACGACCCGACGTATTGCGAGCAGCTCAAGAAGATGACCAGGACTATTGTGAGAAAGGGGAACTATATCACACCACTTAATATACGGCTGGAGGATCTTTTGAAAGGTATCGTTGGGGGTGAAGATTATTGTAGAGACATTTTAAATTTACCAGTGCTTTTACGTATCCAATTGCAGATTAATTTAGATGTCTAGTAATTAGCAACCGATATTTAAATGCATAAATAAACGTGATCGTGATTACAAAAAAAAACCGAAAGAAACAAAAATTTTGGTTTATTGTCTATGCCAAACAATCTTTGATAACAAATGAAGTAAGCATTTTTTTTTTTCACGAAAACCAGCAATTGAAATAAGTTATTTTAGGAAAGTATGTTACATTAATTAAAGAATAAATTACTTTGGTAAAAATCTTTGTTTTCACGAGTACATGTATTTATTTATCTTTAATCGTACGCAAACGAATTTAGTACATCGGATAGAGTTCGATCGATTACGATTTGATAAGTGTGAAATGTGTTACAACGGTCGAAGACATAATTGCGAAAGAAATTTTTTTATTGTACCCTTCTCTAAGGTCCAATTCTATGAAGAAACTGAACTTCTTCACCACAATTCATCAACATTGAAACAAATCTATTATCTTCTTTAGCGGACGAGCGCGGCAAATGGTGGGTAGTAGGTTCAGCGTGGGAAGGCAACATGGCGCGCCCAGAAGAGAAACCGGCTGCCAAAGTGCTTCCTTCTGCCGACCAGAAGTTACTGGAATTGGCGCGCAAGCAGAGAATGAACACTGACGTCAGACGGAGCATCTTCTGTGTGATTATGGCGGCTGAGGTAATGTAGACGTTGGTGCTGATTCTCTTGTTCATAAACTAAAAAACAAATTAAGTTAAGTGCATCTTTCTCTTTCTATTACATTAAGAAAAGGACAGAGAATACATATTAGTTTAGTCAAATTAAACAGCGCCTGAAGTAAATCGACGTATTTTTTAGTAGTAATGTTTTTAATCGCGTAGGCTCAGGATATCTAAAAATTCGCCCGCTTCGCTATTAATGGTGCAAATAACTAAAAGTCTTTATTCAATGTTTTTATAACAATGTTGATCAATAGGGCAGACAAGATCCAAACAAGATCACAGTAACGAATGGTTGACGGTAGAAACATCTATGGTGTTTTCCCAGACAAAGCTCTCACGCTTTATAATTTTACTAGCTTTTGCCCGCGGCTTCGCTCGCGTTAGAAAGAGACAAAAAGTAACCTATCTCACTCTCCATCCCTTTAACTATCTCCACTTAAAAAAAACACGCCAATAGGGTATTACACTCTTTTTTTTAAAGTATTTCAAATAACTCCTACAGTACTAAGAAACCACAAAAAAAAATCCTAATTTTTTTTAAACTCTAAGTACCCTAAAAACGCTTTTAAAAATTGTATTTTCAAATTTCGCGCGGAAATTTCCTAAAACGGAAAACGCCGTGGGCGTGGTTTTGCTTTGGGGATGTGACACTTTACATCATTATTATTGTTTTTATCTCAAAAAATAGTTACTGTTCGACTTACCGTTGGTGTGCGTTTCGGAATGCAAGAACACAAGTGTGAAAACATCGGAATAATTGTGAATTTTCTAGTGTTAACTGATTTAAATTTAAGAAAAACTTAGTTACAAGTTGTGGGAAGAGTATTCCAACTATTACCAGGCGTCCGTCACTCGCTCAAGGCCACGCGTTTTATGCCTACCGCTTCGCGTATCGTCGACGATACAACGAACACCGGGCTGTCGCGCGCCCGCCTGAGTGCTCGCGCGTCACGGGAACAGCGCTGACTATCAAAATGCCGAAACCACGTAATTATTGCGTTATTATAGTGCAATTCCCCTGTTTCCCAATTCTCCTGTTTCCCTTTTGATTATTTATTACAATTATTCACGCGGTTTTGGATATTTTCGACACTAAAATATAATAATCGGGAATTCAAGGAACGAAAAATATGCATCAGTCATTTTATTAAACTTTAAAATATTTGATCAACAAATAAAAGAATAATTGTTTTTCTAAAACATTCGTTTTATTACCATTATCATCATACGTATAACCCTAGCACATTTGCTGGAAGACACACACACACGTTAGTCGGGCGGCGGGCAAAAGAATCTCAACTCTCTTTGTGCGTACTTATGGTACATTTCTCCTCGCTGCAAACAGCTGGTATTATTATTATGATTTTGTAGGCTATTATAGCGTAGGTATTTTAGTTTTTGTATTGGAGTGAAGTATCTGTTACGTAGTAACTATTAATTAATCTGTGCTATTACACCATAAAAACCCGTTTGTACTTTAGTAAATATCACTTTGATGTAAGTACCTATGTGCATTAGCCATCTAAAATATCTTTCACAATAACTTCCATGAAAAAGTATATTTTTATAATAAAGATCGTATTAGGAGGTTATAAATAAAACAAATAGTGACGTCTAGTTGACACTCTTAACAGTCGACAGCTGTCACTGTCTGTGGTTGCTATTTCGGTGTGATCAAGAACAGATAAAAAAAACTGAAAACTTTGAATTGAATTTAAAAAAATATTTTCTAGTTTTATGAACTAAAACTAACACTGTTCGGCTGCTTTTTGCATAAGCTACCTCAATAATATATTTTTAGATTTTTTCTTTTATACAGTGTAATACCCTATTCATAGCTTCGTTTTGCCATGAAAGACGGGAAACAGACATACAGACACACACACACTTTCCCATTTATAATATCTATATTAATTATATAAAAGAAAGTCGTGTTAGTTACACATTTTATAACTCAAGAACTTCAGAACCGATTGGGCTGAAAATTGGAGGGGAGGTAGCTTAGGACCAGGGGACGTAGAATACTTTTTATCTTCTTTTTTAAGTAACTAAAAATCTGATCTAACGCGCGTGAAACCGCCGCGAGGGACAGCTAGTTAGTTTATAAATGGGAAATTTGTAATATTTTAGTTATTTATGGAAATATATATTTCTCTTTTCACTACCCAGGATTTCATGGACGCGTTTGAGAAACTTCAAAACCTGGGCCTCAAAGGACAACAAGAAAGGGAAATCGTACACGTACTCCTAGCGTGCTGTCTACAAGAAAAGACCTACAACCCGTACTACGCAGTGTTAGGACAGAAGCTATGCGATACTGACCGCAAATACCAGGTGCGTAAGGTTCAAAATGGAATGAAATTTTTTTGTTTCAATAGGCTATGCAGGATTAACGTGCAGTCTGCAAGA
This sequence comes from Athetis lepigone, assembly GCA_033675125.1. Taxonomy (NCBI): domain Eukaryota; kingdom Metazoa; phylum Arthropoda; class Insecta; order Lepidoptera; family Noctuidae; genus Athetis; species Athetis lepigone. Next base: position 16,456 of record JAWMCH010000234.1, on the reverse strand, counting down.
GAAGACCTACAACCCGTAACATAAGCTGTGCTATACTGTCCGCAAATACTAGGTGCGTAAGGTTTAAAATTGTATGACAAACTCTTAGTGTGCTGCACTGCTATCTACCACCCCTACTATGCAGTGCTAGGACAGAAGCTGTGCGATACTGACCGCAAATACTAGGTGCGTAAGGTTTACATTTGAATGAAAAACTAAACTCTTAACGTGCTTTTTACAACCTATGTAGTACTAAGACAGAAACTGTGCCTATGTAGTACTGGGACAGAAGCTGTGCGATACTGACCGCAAATACCAGATGCTTAGGGTTCAAAATTGTTTGACCAATATTCAGTGTGCTCTCTACAACCCGCTCTACACAGTACTAGGACAGAAGCTATGCAATGCTGACTGCAAATACTAGGCGTGTAAGGTTCAAAGTTGAATGAAGACAGCTAGCTTCAATAATTACGACTGTGCGTTGATTTTCGTCAATATACCTTCCGCTTTTAGTATACAGTGGAAACTTTTCACAAAATATTGAATAGTCTCTTAAGACCATTTTCGTCTAGCTGTAATGGTTAAGGTTTCTACATCTTTAAAAGTTTTCACCCTGTATAGTTTTCTTTTTTGGTGAGGGGGAAATCATCCAATGACTGCTCCCGTCCTAGGTGCGGCGGGAGGGCGTGTCAGACTTTTACTGACTAAAACCCACTCATGTTCCTTCGGTTGCCCTTTATGTTCCGGGGTCACGGTAACTATTATAAACATTCCGCAACACCCTGTATACATTAAGGCAGAGCTAATGCGATATTGATGCCTAAATTTACATTTGTAAAGTTGATAATTGAATGTCATTTTAACAAAAATGTCTCTCTAACCCTGCCAAAAATGAAGCTAATATAAAATCCGTGTTATTGTTCCAGCTATCGATCCAGTTTTCAGTGTGGGATAAGATCAAGGAGCTGGACAGCATATCGAAGCAGTGCATGACCAACTTGGCGCAGTTCCTCATACATCTCATCATGGCGAAGGGTCTGCCGCTGTCGGTATTAAAGGTACGTACCAACCATAACGTACCTTGGTGGTCAAAATTTGTTTAAACCCAAGTAACCCAACGGATTTTTACAATACGGTATTTTGCATCAATCCGTACTTTCTGTACTAATCCATACTAATATTATAAATGCGAAAGTAACTCTGTCTGCTTGTCTTTCTGTCTGTCTGTCTCTTCTTCACGTCTAAACCACTGAACCGATTTGAATGAAATTTGGACATAGGATAGTTTTCACCCCGGAAATCCCCCGGGGCCCGGGAACGGGAACTATCACTCCACGCGGACGAAGTCGCGGGCAAAAGCTAGTATTATAAATGCGAAAATAACTCTGTCTGTCTGTCTCTTCTTCACGTCTAAACCACTGAACCGATTTGAATGAAATTTGGTACAGATATAGTCTGGGTCCCGAGAAAGGACATAGGATAGTTTCATCCCGGAAATCCCCCTGGAACGGGAACTATTCCACGCAGACAAAGTCGCGGGCAAAAGCTAGTAAATAAATGTAAGACACAATTTCTTTAAAACCTCTCTTAATTTTAGCCCTGAAAACCCGGTTAATTTCCCGGTTAAAATTAGATTGTTAGTTGCTTTGAAACTAAATACAGCTAAGTAGCGTCACTACTGCGTTTCGCGCAGTAGTGACGCTACTTATAGTAGAGGAGACCGTGGAAGATCGACCTTCACCGATCTGATAACCAGATGAGACGTATTTTTTATCAAATATAATTTATAAACAAATATGCCTATAATTACTTGCCTATCTCAAAGTGCTCATGGCTATTTTTAATTAAATTAACTTTAATCGTTTTATTTTCATCACTTTCATTCTTTTTGATAACCAAATGAATTTCATTTCACTGTTAGTTTTTAACACACAGAATATGCCTCAGTAGGCTTGCCTACTCATTTCTGTGTATAGCTACCTTGCAAGCCGATGTGAACAGGTAACTCAATATAGGTGACTCCATCGTTCTGCTAACTTATTGAAAGTTATATCAAATTTTAGATTATCTATTACAAAATCAGACATATAGACTTGCCTGCAAAAAATCATACTTAAAGTACTGTTGCCTAGCTAAAAACTTTTAGAGTTTTAGCCATCTGATAGGTGCGAGAGAGAAAGTAGAGCGTCCGAAGTCCGTGTGGTAGAACAGGACACAACATAGCAGCTGCAAGCTACCTGGCCGTTGAATGTATCCGAGTGCGCATGCTCGTGTACATGTGAGTGACAGAGACAGCATTTAGTTACACTTGTCATTAATTTTGAACTCCAATTTATTTTAACTAATTTCGATCACAATTTTTATATTATTTCACACTCTACGTACTTACAGCTATGCAAAAATCAAAAATAAGTAATCAATAAATAAAATAACTAATTCAACAAAGCTTTTTATCATTTTAAAGCTAAATTGTAAAATTAAAAAAAATCTATTTTTATTTAAGATTAAATAGAGAATAATTTATTTATTATTTTAAATTAAATAAATGCCGTAAAGCGGGAAAGAATAAGTGTTACTTTTAAAATATTAGTATAAAAAATAAAAATCAATATAGAAAAAAAATATTTTAATACATCTATGTCGTTAGAACCGTTTATTACAAAGCATAAAAAATACATAAAAAAATGAAACTCAAATATTTATATTATGTGTTCCGTTTGACGTCCGAAGTCCAAATGAGAGTACATCGTCTTTTTCCCGCGTATTCTCTCTAGATTATGCTTCTTCCGTCACGATACTCGACCTCAGCGCCTCCCGTGGCCATACCTGGAACTAACTTACAGCACAGAGCAAGCCGCCATACTTTTGTTATTGTTGCGTCGTTTTTCATACCCTGTGTATGTCGTTAGATTTTAAATTTAGAAAACTTAGCACACCTTCATTTTATTTAAGTTTCGAATAAAATTGTTTTAACTTTCGAGATTAAAGTAGAAAGTTACGTTTTTTTTTTTCCGTCACGTGTTTTGTTCGTTAACTGTTAAAATGGAGCCAGTGGTTGAAAATTTCGCGGACATTTTTAGTGATCACGATTCCACTCGGTTACGTGAAAATGTTAACGCACGCGTCCCTTCAAGTGGGTCAAGGTCATCATCAAGTTCAAGTTCGAGCGAAGAGGATGAACCGCCGCCAAAAAGACGCCGTAGGAGCCGGTCGCAGGACATATTTCAAGAAATAGATTAATAGTTAATTTGCAGTTTTTCACCACCTTAGTAATTATATCTCTCAATGGCTTTGTTATGTATATGTATGAGTATGTATGTATATATGTATTTATTATTATCGTATATATGTATAATATATGTATGTTTATATTATATTTATTTCTACTGTTACTTATGAAATTTTATTTATATCTTCGCACCTGCCATGATTTGTCTCTGCATCACCCTAAGGTAGACTGGTAGATAATGCCCAAGGCATTAAGTCCGCCGTTGTACATTGTTTTTTACATGTGCATAAAGTTTTCAAATAAATAAATAAATAAATAAATAGATCGAAGGTTTGAATTGTTTTCGCAGCAGCTGGTGAGTCAAGTTAATAACATATTTTGTGCTAATTACGCTGCAATGCAACCGAGAACTTCTTGTTCCGCTGCGATGCCGGCGCCAGGATCGGTACTCAAATACACTGACGTGCAAAAGAAATATGTTGCCTTTCCGGCGTTCACTGATTTAAAAGTAAATGAGGAATTGAGACGTTTAGAGGATCCTTTTGTACCACTTAGGTGGTATCAGATGGAACGTAGCTTTGCCGCCTTGTCAAATGCCTTTTTAGCTCAAAATGAGTTTGTGAATATGGCTTTACGAAATTTAGTTGACTGGTCTTCAAAACCAGACGCACAGCTTACGTCAAATACAGTTTACGATAAATTAAAAGAATTATTCGGTAATGATTCTGATTACAAGGTGATTTCTCACGACATTTTAGCAAGCGTGCCGAGGTCTTAGAGCTACGACGTAAAGCGCTCCTTAAAGGTTTGAAAGGAAAATATATACGCGAAGACATTGAAAAAATACCCCCATCAGCGGAATATATGTTCAACCCTCAAAGTTTAGCGGCTTATATACAGAAAATAGGCGGGATTGATAATTTGATTAAAGATACAGTGCCAGCTTCTAAATTTTCTGGACGTCCTAAATCGCCGGGGCTTCCAAAATCACCAGTCGCGTCTACTTCTCATGAAAAACCCTTTCGTTTTCAACAAAACAAATCTAAGCATAAAAACAAAAAGCGAAATATTGAAGATCAAAAGAAAGTAGGGGGGGCGCAAAGGTGATGCTAACAGGAGTAGACGCAAATGACTCGAGGTTCATGGGCGGTTGTCTAATGCTTTATCGAGGCGTGTGGGCCCGACTCGGAGCACCCAAAATGATTCTCAAATTAATTTCTGCAGCTCGCATTCCATTTATTCAGACACCGCCACTTATTTTCCCTTCGTTATACATAATGAAAAAATTTCAAACCCCACATTCTACAGCAATGTCGTTAGAAATTCAAGCCATGATTCAAAGCAGAATCCTCGAGCATGCGCCTCTGACTCCGTCCTTCATATCTCCACTTTTCATAGTAACAAAAAAACAGTGGAAAGAATCGGGTGATTTTCAATCTAAAGGCATTAAACCGATTTTTACAACCAAAACGTTTCCATCTTTTCCATCATCACCAAATGCCCAATTTCTTGCAAGTGGGCAACTGGATGGTCAAGCTCGATATAAGCCAAGCCTACTATCATTTACGAATTTCTCGACAACACCGTTGTTTTCTACGCATAAGCTACGAAGGTCAGCTGCTGCAGATGACTTGTCTACCCTTCGGTCTTGCAGCGGCACCGAAAATGTTTGCGTCTGACATAAACTGGATTGCCGAACAGTTACGCAGCAAAGGTCTTCGTCTGGTTCTGTATTTGGAAGACTATTTGATAGTACATCAAAACAGGGACACGTTAAAAGCTCATGTGCAGTGGGCGATATAATTCCTCACCTCCCTAGGTTGGAATATCAATACGAAAAAATCTATACTAATCCCAACACAGTGTATAGAATTCCTGGGAATTGTCTGGGACTCACAATCCAACACCAAGAGTTTACCTCCAGACAAAGTTTCCAAGATCCGTCAGTGTCTGTTGACTCGCTTAGCAGCCGGCGGTTGGACCCTCAAACAGGCGCAACGCCTTTTAGGGTATCTTTTTTTTTTTTTTTTTTTTGGTGAGTGGGAAATCATCCAATGACTGCTCCCGTCCTGGGTGCGACGGGAGGGCGTGTCAGACTCTTACTGACTAAAACCCACTCATGTTCCTTCGATTGCCCTTTATGTTCCAGGGTCACGGTAACCACTATAAACATTCCGCAACCCCGGCACATTCCGCAACCCCGGCGCCTTTTAGGGTATCTCAACTTTGCGACCTTCATCACCCACCGGGGAAGGTTGCATTGCCGTACGCTGCAGCGCCACAGCAATCATCTTCGGAAAAACTCCCAACTCACAACACTTTCAATCCAGTTCACAGACAAGGTACGACTGGAACTAGAATGGTGGTTAGAAAATATCGGCCAGAAATCTTGTATTCATCCCAAGAGGTTACCAGTGAATTATCTTGTCACAGACGCCTCAGATATTCAATGGGCGGCCATAGTGAACAACAAAACACTAAAAGGCACTTGGAACCAAAATCAACAAAAGTTTCATTGCAACCTGAAAGAGATGTATGCGGTGATAGCAGCAATATCGCTAGAGGCAAAGGTTCTAAAAAATTCAACCGTAATTTTACAAAGCGACAACAGAACGGTAGTGTCGTACATAAGAAACGAGGGCGGGACGAAGTCAAGCAATCTCCTAAAATTCACAAAACAGTTACTGGCACTGACGGACAGCCTGAACGTTGTTCTAGTCCCCCACCACCTTCCGGGACTGTACAACACGGAAGCCGATCACCTCTCTCGAAATCGAAAGTGCTCCGAATGGCATCTGTTGAGCGAGGCAACCAACAGAATATTCAATCAGTGGGGAACTCCAAACATAGACTTATTCGCCTCGCGAAACGCTCACGTCGTCAGCAACTATGTTACTCAAGACTTGTCAGACTCGAGCGCTTGCTTTCACGACGCTTTCAGCAAATTCTGGAGCTACGACCTCGCATGGATCTTTCCTCCACCAGCGCTGATGCCACGTGTATTACACCACCTCAACTATTCCAAAGGAAAGTTTATAATAGTAGCACCCAAGTGGAAGAAACCCTTTTGGCGTCCAGATCTGAAGAGCCGCGCTCTAGTACGACCGTTGAAAATCAGGGACCTGAAAACGTCTCTGGTGGACTCAATGACCGGGCGGCCCCCAGCACAAATACACAGCCTACAGCTGGAAGCCTGGCTCATTTCGGCTGGGACACTCTAACACAAAATTGGTCTACTGAAGAAAAGCAACTATTGTCAACGTGTTGGAGGGCATCTACACTCAAAACTTATACTCCTATATGGACCAAATGGGTACTGTGGTGTACTCAAAACAATCTAAATGGTAATCGTCCAGCACCTGCCGATGTAGCCCGGTATTTAGCAAAACTTTTTCTTGAGGATCGATTAGCTCACCGTACTATTCTTGTGCACAAATCAGTTATAGCATCAGTTTGTGAAACCGTATCCGATATCAAGATTTCATCAAATCATTTAATTAAGCATATTCTAAAAGCTGTATCATTAGCAAGACCAATTCCTCCGAAATTGCCAATATGGGATGCAAGAATAGTAATTCAGTTCTTAAAAAATACAGATGTTAATTTGCAGAGCCTATATGATGTTTCTAGGCGTACTGCCACTATACTGTTGTTAGCTTCGGGACGTAGAGTACACGATTTGACTCTTTTGCATTGTGATTCAAAACATTTTAGTGACAATGGTGATTCGATAACCTTGCATCCGGTATTTGGTTCAAAAACTGATTCGGCATCATATCAGCAATCGAGTTGGACGTTACTAGCTTCTCCTGATAGAAACACTGATCCCTTATTTTGGTTGAGGACTTTAATAGACGTTTCAAAAAAATTTAGGGGTTCCCTAACAAATTTATTTATTACTACCAGGGACCCACGTAAACCAGCTAGCACGGTAATTATAGGTGGATGGGTACGGCGAAGTCTATCTGAAGCCGGAATAGAGGCCACGCCAGGTAGTTTTAGGTCAGCAGTTTCATCCCTTAACTGTTTAGAGAAGTACCCAGTCAACGATATTCTTGCTAAGGCCAACTGGCGTCATGAGGATACTTTTAGAAAATATTATTTTAGGGAAGTGAGAAATACTGGACATAATATTAGTCTAGAGTCCGAGGAATCGCTTTCTCAATTCTTTGCCGTTACTGATTGAATATATTTTTGTTAACAAACTGTAAACAAATTATTATTAATTAAGAGATATTTATTTGAAACAAATACGCCGTTGTGTATTTGATATGATTATTTTTGTTCTATTTCTGTTACTTTATACGAAAATATAATTATTGATCACATTGTTGCGTTTCATTAGGCAAGCCACCAGGAGATAACAAACAGATCTCTCATAATTGGACTTCGGACGTCAAACGGAACACATAATATAAAAATTTTACCTTAAAATAAAATTTGTATTATGTTTCCTAAGACGTCCGAAGTCCATATAATTTCTTCCTGGTGTATCCCAACATCATCATTACCATTATGAGCCAAACAATGACAAAAGTATGGCGGCTTGCTCTGTGCTGTAAGTTAGTTCCAGGTATGGCCACGGGAGGCGCTGAGGTCGAGTATCGTGACGGAAGAAGCATAATCTAGAGAAAATACGCGGGAAAAAGACGATCATGTACTCTCATAATTGGACTTCGGACGTCTTAGGAAACATAATACAAATTTTATTTTAAGGTAAATTTTTTATATTATTTACCACGTGTTGTCACTAATAAATGCTGTCTCTGTCACTCACATGTACACGAGCATGCGCACTCGGATACATTCAACGGCCAGGTAGCTTGCAGCTGCTATGTTGTGTCCTGTTCTACCACACGGACTTCGGACGCTCTACTTTCTCTCTCGCACCTATCAGATGGCTAAAACTCTAAAAGTTTTTAGCTAGGCAACAGTACTTTAAGTATGATTTTTTGCAGGCAAGTCTATATGTCTGATTTTGTAATAAAATAATCTAAAATTTGATATAACTTTCAATAAGTTAGCAGAACGATGGAGTCACCTATATTGAGTTACCTGTTCACATCGGCTTGCAAGGTAGCTATACACAGAAATGAGTAGGCAAGCCTACTGAGGCATATTCTGTGTGTTAAAAACTAACAGTGAAATGAAATTCATTTGGTTATCAAAAGAATGAAAGTGATGAAAATAAAACGATTAAAGTTAATTTAATTAAAAATAGCCATGAGCACTTTGAGATAGGCAAGTAATTATAGGCATATTTGTTTATAAATTATATTTGATAAAAAATACGTCTCATCTGGTTATCAAATCGGTGAAGGTCGATCTTCACCGGCTCTTAGACTATTAGCTGTATTTAGTTTTAAGGTTGTAGTATATAAGTTTTTTATTTGTGGCGCACATTGCGCGAATAAATTGTTTTTCTTTCTTTCTTTCTTCTTTCTTTCTTTGAAATCTATAAATATTAGTCAAGTGAGTTGATAAATTAGTGACGTCATAAGATGACATTGCTATACAAAACACATAATGTAGTGGTTGTTGGGAAAACTACGTTTTAACAGCTTATAAAAAGTACATCACATAAAATACTGTATTATCATTTAACGCTGACTGAAGTCGCGGTACTGCACGTGCTTCAGCTACTCGAAGGACGCTTTGGTTTGACGCGGCATGTCCTGGCAGGCTTAAAACTCGATGAATTAAGGATCAAAATAACTTGAGTTAAAAATATCCTTTGCTTTGCTGTACCGTGCCGACGTCGCCAGTCGCGAACCGGAGTTTGCCGGGGTTGCGGAATGTTTATAATAGTTACCGTGACCCCGGAGTGGGTTTAAGTCCGTAAAAGTACGCTAACTAGCACATAACATTGTTAAATAAGTTACCTATGTTTTCTCTTTAAGTGAATTTGTAATTCTTTTGAGAAAATAAATATCTTTAACCGTAAAAGTCTGACACGCCCCCGCCCCGCTCAGGACGGGAGCAGTCATTTGATAATTACCCACTCACCAAAAAAAAGTCATGTCATGATTTCCCACTCCCCAAAAAAAACGGCTGCCAGTCATTCAGCTTCCGGAAATCATTTGTCCGGTGGGCTGCAGCTCGAGATTTTTCTTTAAATGCTGGGTAAACCAGTAATATTTCAGGTAATGTTCTATAAATATTGCTATACAGGTTTTCTAAATCCCTAAATTTTGCTGTTTTAAAATCCCTTTTAACCTTTAAAACACTTATATTCCCAGGTAATCCAATTCTCGGAGCTAAACAAGCACTCAGTGCGCTTCATGCGTCAGATTCTCCTCGCTATCATCATGAATACCGACTTCCAATCCTCACTGGAAGTCTTCCACCGTATCTCGAAGCCGCCCAAACTCCACATGTTCAGGGAAAGCATACGACTCTTCATACAACACTTCTTGATCAAGAATGCTGGGAAGAAAAGTGATGTTTTATCTGATGAAGAAATGGTCACTTTAAAGGAAAGAGCTCAAGAAGTTGATAAGATTTTGACTTTACATGAATCTAAGTTGAAGTTTTAATTGTTGGTTGTTTTTGTAAATAGGGAATATTGTATTTTTAATACACTTTTATAACAGTAAAAATATAAGTAGGTACTGTAAATGAAATGGTTTTTTTATTAAATCAATAGTATTTGACCTACTTAAAGGCGGTGTTTGAAGGCAAATGACGTCTTCTGACGTCATAAAGTTGATTTAAAGAAAGAGAGTATTAAGGTCAATTTTATATTGTCAATATAAAACGGACTTAAAAACTTTTTATATAAAGACTTAGCTTAAATGTTGCTTTTTTACTTCCTAGTCACAAAAATATTAAAAACCTAGTAGCACTTTATTTTTAAGTTTAATTTAAACATTTAAATGTTGTTACTAATCTATAAATACCTCAACGGCACCTGTGCTGTTGCATGCACACGCAAATATAATAGCTTTCCGTTATTTTTAGCAGTACCATAAATAGCCACATTTATAATTACTCGGGTCGATGTCACACGACAAGCTTTTATATATAAAACTAGCTTTCACCCGCGTGAAAGTCGAAATTTCACTCCCCTATTTTTAGGATTCCGTAGTCAACTAGGAACCCTTATAGTTTCGCCATGTCTGTCTGTCTGTCCGTCTTCGCTTAATCTCTGTGACCGTTTTCGCAAGAGAAAGCTGAAATTTGGTACCAATATGTATATCAATCACGCCGACAAAGTGGTAAAATAAAAATGGAATTTGAACTTGATGGAAAGAACAGTTTTTGTACAAAAAAGACAAAAAGGTTGTACAAAATACTTCCTAAAATAATTAAAATAATTCCTGCATAGGTACTTAGTATGCCAACGTAACAAATAGCCATTTTTTTAACTTATAAGTGGGAATACTTATTGTGACGGACGAAAAACTAAGGAACCCTACACTGAGCGTGGCCCGACACGCTCTTGGCCGGTTTTTCTTCTTCATATTTTTTAACTCCTTTCTTAGTTGATACTTACTTTTTATAAAGAACATACTCTTCAAGTTGCATGTCTCTAGGATCAGCGGATTAGGGTTTGCGTTGGAATATCAACAGTTTACCATTATACAGGACGTCCCACATAGATGAAAAGTACCATAAATATTGTAGATGGAACATTTGACTGAAAGATGACATTATTTGAATTTAAAAAACAATTTAAACTGCATTCATAGATATCCATACTAATATTACAAATGGGAAAGTGTGTCTGTCTGTCTGTATGTTTGTCTTTCTTTCACGGCAAAACGGAGCGACGAATTGACGTGATTTTTTAAGTGGAGTTAGTTGAAGGGATGGAGAGTAACATAGGCTACTTTTTGTCTCTTTCTAACGCGAGCGAAGCCGCGGGAAAAAGCTAGTTTAAATATAGTTTCATGTTCATGTAAATAAGTTTATCTTCGTCTTCAATTACATAATCGTCGAATGCAGTTTTATTTCTTTAAAAAAATAAAGGATTGTTTCTTTGAAGCTATATAATCTATCTTAACGATTTAAAGTAGTTTTCATCCTGGGCCCATTAACTTTCCACCCTGTATATTGCGCAGAGGTTTGGTTCTAAATAGACAATTTTCTAAAATAGCAATGGATTGACTGGCCTGTTGTGTAGTAGTTAGTGACCCTGATTGCTAAACCGGAGGTCTTGGGTTCAATTCCTACCCAGGACAAATTGAGTGATTGTTTGTACCGTATCTGGATATAATTTATCGCCAATATGTATGTTTTTATAAATATACTAGCTTTTGCCCGCGGCTTAGCCTTAGCTCGCGTTAGAAAGAGACAAAAAGTAGCCTATGTTACACTCCATTCCTTCAACTATCTCCACTTAAAAAATCACGTCAATTCGTCGCTCCGTTTTGCCGTGAAAAAAAGACAAACATACAGACAGACAGACACACTTTCCCATTTATAATATTAGTAGTATAGTATGGATAAGTATGATATCAGTTGTGCAAGTGTAACATAGTGCAAGCTTTGTCTAGTTTACGCATGTATGCGTTGCCCGAGGATATTTATTTATTTATTATTGCAATTTGTGTACACACATATCGTTTATCAATTTCCTTGATATGGTAATACTGCCATATCAAGGAAACTGATAAAGGCAAAATATACATATACTTTATGGGAACCGTGGCCACGTGTAAGATAATTGTTACTTACCTAATTAATGGTACAGGAATATTATTGTAAACCATACTACTTAGTATTATAAAGACTGCTTGAGTTTGTTTGTTTATTTGGGTGGTTGAATGCGCTAATCTCTGGTCTGGAATATCTGGTCCGAATCAAAAAAATATTCGACCAACAGACAGCCGGCTGTCGGGCTGCTATTGTCTTTCTATTGTGTCTCAAATTACGTGTGTTCGAAGGATTACGACGACCCCAACATAGTTGGGAAAAGGCTAGGGAGGTGATGATGATTTGGATTAATATGTTTGGACTTGTACGAGTATATCGTATTAACATTTGATTTCCGAAACTGGTAGTTAGGTATTCCATATTGCAATTGGTAATACCTAAAATAATAATAATAATAATACAATGTAATAATAATTATCATCCATGTACAGGAGATGAGATAGGGGCTGAGCCTATATCTCATCTCCTGTACATGGATGACCTCAAACTTTACGCACCAAAAACTTCACAGCTTGTGGACTTGCTAAAGATTACTGAATCGTTTAGCAGGTCCATAGGGATGGAGTTTGGTGTGGACAAGTGTGCAGTTGTCCATGTACAGTCAGGAAATGTGGTAAATTCAGACAATTTATCACTTTCCGAAGGTATTACTCTCAGATCCCTCTCTGAACTCGAAACCTACAAATATCTGGGAATGCCACAAGCCCTAGGTATCGACGACAAGGTGGTAAAACAGTCGTTGAAGGAACGGTTTTTGGCACGCCTTTTAAAAGTACTTAATAGTCTTTTATCTGGCGGCAACAAGGTCCGCGCCTTCAATGGCTGGGTTATGCCATTGTTGACCTATTCTTTTGGCATTCTTAGATGGACTCAAACTGAATTAGATGCATTGGACAGAAAAGTGAGGTCTTTGTTAACTGCACATCGGATGCACCACCCACGGTCTTCTGTGATGAGATTGTACATCCCTCGAAGATGCGGAGGGCGGGGATTCCTCAATGCCAAGAATCTGCATAATCGGGAGGTGTACAATCTCAGAGAGTACTTTCTCCATTCAGGCGTGGGTATGCATCAAGATGTAGTGACGGTTGACAAGGGTCTCACACCGCTATCCTTGGCAAACGGGAACTGGAAAAAACCCCTGGTGTTGAGTACTTCGGATCGCAAGGGCGTATGGAAGGGTAAGGAGTTACACGGAAGGTTTTTTCGGGCTCTTACGGGGCCTGACCTGATATAGACCCGATTGCCTCCGTGGCCTGGCTACGTTTCGGTAACCTTTTTGGGGAAACCGAAGGTTTTGTCTTTGCAATTATGGACGAAGTTATCAAGACGAGAAACTATCAGAGACATATAATCAAAGACGGTACCGTGGATATTTGCCGTGCTTGTCACCTTCCCGGTGAGTCAATAAGACATATTGTCTCTGGTTGTTCTCGTCTTGCTATCGGCGAGTACTTGCATAGACATAACCTCGTAGCCAGGATCATCCACCAACAACTTGCCCTTGTGGAAACCGAGGTACCGTATTATCAATACCAACCGGAACCAGTTCTCGACAATGGTCAGATCACGCTCTACTGGGATAGATCAATTATTACTGATAGGTTTATTCCTGCTAATAAACCTGATATAGTGATAATTGATCGATCGATGCGTCGTGCAATAATTGTTGATGTCACTATTCCCCATGATGAGGAACTCATTAAAGCTGAAAAAGAGAAAATGATAAAATATCTTGACCTCGCTCATGAGGTTACCCGCATGTGGAATATGGACACCGTAATTATTGTACCGATAGTCGTGTCAGTCAATGGTCTAATAGCGAAAAGTTTTGACCAACATATACAAAAGCTATCGCTCAACAGCTGGCTCAGGAATCAGATTCAAAAGGCAGTTGTTTTGGATACGGCACGCATTGTGAGGAGGTTCCTCACTCTGGAACCCTAACCATCGTTAGCTTGGGTTTCAATACCTAGCGACGGTGGAGCACTATTTTTATACATATTTTTAATAATACCAGCCTATAACTGTCCCACTGCAGGGCAAAGGCCTCTTCTCATACAGAGAAGGCACGAGCATTGATCACCACGCTTGCTCAAGACGGGTTGGCGATTTTGAACTCATATCAACTACAAGTCCAGGTTTCCTCATGATGTTTTCCTTCACCGATGTCTGTGATGTCTAAGATAAACTTTAGAAAGTACATATGAATTGAAAAAGTCACATTGGTACTTGCCCGGATTCGAACCCGCGACCTCTTGCATGAGAGCCGGGCGCCTTAACCACTAGGCCATGACGACACTTTCCTACCAATAGCTACTTAGATAAATTTGTAAATTGAAACTGAAACGTTATCATTTTAAAACATTTATTTTAATCTGTTAACAATGGTTATTAAAAGTAATAGCACTACGGCGATATAGGTTATGCATTTCCTAATGCATCTCTGTATAAAATGATAAACTAACTAACTGATTGGCTGACTGTTGATATATCAACTCTCAAGTTTATTGCTGTCCTTATTTTTTCCCTTTAGAATGACAAGGACAGCAAGAGATTTGAGAGCGTCTCATAATTGAGTGACGTCTATTAATACGGGCCCTAGAGACATGAAACTTATAGGTGTTCTTTGTGAAGAGGAAAAAAAAGCTAACCTATTTAACTGCGTGCCATCACAGATTAATAAATAGTTACTACGTAACAGATACTTCACTCCAATACAAAAACCAAAATACCTACGCTATAATAGCCTACAAAATCATAATAATAATACCAGTTGTTTGCAGCAAGGATAAATGTACCATAAGTACGCACAAAGAGAGTTGCGATTCTTTTGCCCGCCGCGCGACTTACGTGTGTGCGTGTCGTCCAGCAAATCTGCTAGGGTTATACGTATGATGATAATGGTAATAAAACGAATGTTTTAGAAAAACAATTATTTTTTTATTTATTGATCAAATATTTTTTAGTTTGATAAAATGACTGATGCATATTTTTCGTTCCTTGAATTCCCGACTAATATATTTTAGTGTCGAAAATATCCAAAACCGCGTGAATAATTTTAATAAATAATTAAAAGGGAAACAGGAGAATTGGGAAACAGGGGAATTGGACAATAATCACGCAATAATTACGTGATTTCGGCATTTTGATAGTCAGCGCTGTACCCGTGACGCGCGAGCACTCAGCCGGGCGCGCGACAGCCCGGTGTTCGTTGTATCGTCGACGATACGCGAAGCGGTAGGCATAAAACGCGTGGCCTTGAGCGAGTGACGGACGCCTGGTGCCATGCCAATTGTTATAGTTTTTGTTTCGCCAAAATTCTGAAACTATTTAGTTTATTAAGTTTTCGTTCTGGAGGAAGAAAACTACATGGTATATTTGATTTCCGCAAAATATCGCCGGATTTTTTAACTTATATGACTCCAATCTACGTGGTAATTAATGTTTGTCATAAATAATAAAAATATATACTTATTATATCAAAAATAAAGTAGACACCATAAGAAATATTAAGCGTGAAGTAATTTAAGAGGTTTTTTAATTAATTCCTGTTTTGGGGCGGACGAAAGTTGTTAGTTTTGTGGTCCAATTTACGAATGCTTTAATTTTATAACTTGGACCACAAAAGTTACAACATTACAAGTGGTTTTTAGAAGCGATTTAATACTGGCTTATTTTAAGGCTTTATAGGATACTGGCTGTTAGAAAACCACTGGCGTGTCGAAAATATTGCTGGGATCCCAATGATCCCATATTTATGTTACAAAACTACTAATAATAATGAATGTGGGGCCTACCGCAAACGGCACACCGCATCGCGGCCAGCCTCTAGTGCGTTCTAGGCTTTAGGCAAACGACTTGGTCTTATCCTCGCGGGAGATCCTTATCTATCTAATCTACAAGTAAGTATATACTTTAACAAAATACATTCATTTTTATGATTTTTATTTTTATATTCTTTAGAATTAGAGAACTTATCATCGCTATTTATCAATCATGCCACCGGATTGTTAGAACCTTAGTTAGAACTAACTGCGGAACTTACCCCGCTGGTCGCTCGTAACTTGTGAATAGAGATGTAAAGTGACCATCAGGTTATATGTGACCGATTAATCTGACCGAGCATATTGGACATTTATCCAATGTGACCGGTCACTTATGGTCATTTATTGTCAGGAACGTCAGAAACGTTTTTTTGTGTATAAATTGACTTTATTCTATAAAACTACGGAAGTTTTCGAATCATCGAAGCTGATCATGTCGTTCATCGATCTTTAACACAGTAAAACAAAATCTATACCTATAATATATTTAACTGTAGAGAGGTCAGTTCTGTACATTGAAATGTATTTTCAAAATTAATATTGGAGGATAATTGGCGATCGATACTGATTCCAAAAATGCAATCAGATTTTTTTTGTCTGTTTGTCTGTCTGTCTGTATAAGCACGCATGGATTAAAAACTACTAAAAGGATTATAATCAAACTTGGTACGATTATAATCCATACTCGTGGGCAGGTTATAGGCTATAAAACATAAGGCTAAGACACATAGTAGCCGAGCAGTAATGAAAAGTGTAACAAAAA
>JAWMCH010000233.1:0-21303 GCA_033675125.1 Athetis lepigone | reverse complement strand
AGATTTTTTATTTTAAGGAATTTATAGAAGTCACACGGTGCCAGATCAGAACTGTAAGGAGGGTGCTCCAAGACTCCAACCTCTGTGGTGTCCACGAAGTCCATCGTTTTGAGCGCTGGAAGCGCGGGCGCGCTGTCATGGTGAAACAGAATTCCACGGAGCCCGGGGTTCGGTCGCTTGTTGCTCGTTGCAGACAAAACTTCTGGCAAAAAACTTTGTGGTATGCCATTCGTCTTTGAAGCCGCTTTGGTCTCGTAATGAAATTGCAATCAGATACTCCGTGAAAGTGAAGAAACTAGCGATCAAAAGTTTCCCTGCGCTTCTCGATCGCTTCACTTTCGTAGGCGTTAGTTCGTTTTGAAACTCCCTAACTGTCGACTGACGCTTTGTTTCTGGATCGTATTGATAAATTCAGGATTTGTCACCTTTCATAATGTCGTAAACGCGCTAAGACGTACCTGCTTCAATTTTTTTAATCATATCACGGCACCACTCCACTCGGGCCTGCTTCTGAGCTTCTGTGAGGTTTTGTGGCACCCAGTGGAACACTATCCTCCTTATCGGAAGATACCCGTGTAGAATCTGGTGAAGACTTCCCGATCCACTCTACAGGGTATGCTGAATCTATTCGTATGCATTTCTCTTGTTTTCTTGAATATTTTTTTTTAATGCCAGCACACTTTCTACCGCGACTGCCGTGTTAGGACGACCACTCCTTTGTTTGTTCCTAAAGTAAAGTGACCGCACTTAAACTGACTATTTTAGTGTTAAATGGTTGCTTTTGAAGGCCCTCCATTCATGAAAGCAATTTGAAGTCAATCGAAAGACTCATCAGATTTTAAGCCACATTTAAAGTCGTAGAAAATCATCGCATGAAATGTTTTCGATGCTGATCCATTTTTTAAAGGGACACGTCAATTTGATTTGGCTCTCAAAAAAATGTGGAGGAAAATTCAAAATTCGAACAATGGTATTTTTACTTATAAATAACCAAATTTATCATAATAATTACAAATAGCCAGTGTCTTATACATAAAAACGTTTTTTCTCAAAACTTTCTGAGTGACCTGGTACTTAAATAAAGGGGGAACTTAAGTATATTTTTTGTTTAATTTATCAAGTTCTTCTTTTTAGCTTGAAGATCAATTCCGTTTGGGTGAAATAATCTTTCATTAGCAGGTTAAAGTATTTAATCACCTCCAGATCCACGTAAAAAGAAACACACATTTAATAGACTTGTATGGAAGGATGCAATCGCGTCCTGTCCATCTTAAGATAAACAGTTACAATACTGTTGTCGTGTACGCCGGGACTTCTATAGCTTTAAACGGTTCATTGCCTAGTGAAATTGTTAAAGAGCATGACAATATATCCACGGGCCATCAGTTTGCGGGCTGTTCCGTGCCCACGATGACGGTTTTGGGTTAAAGGTATTTATTTACCTAACAAGATACAGTGCAAGATAGCCTTTTCTCCAACTTAATGTATCACCTATAAAGAACCATTTCAAATTAACCTTTCGGTAATCCATTTATCTGAGTTTGAAGACGTCGGGATTTATTACAGCGTAAATAATGTTTTATCACTGTAAAGACACGTAAGTTTTTACATCGTCAAAAGGCATTACGTTAACTGTTAATCGCATTTCAATACGTTATCTTTATGAATTGCTGTTGTCTGCAACGTGGAGAAAACTCGTACTGAAGTCCGGACTTCGTTTATTTTTTTATTATTGTTTGTGTTCCAAATATGATGACGAGGTTTTTTCGCATTGAATGTACTTACCATTTCGTCGGTACTGCACACAAATCATGTAACAACTCTCCTTTGACATACTTTTGCCAGCGCATGTTATCCTGAAGTTAAACTTGGCTCTACATGTTACGCACTACTATCGCAATTACCCTGTTCAAGGTAAGGCTCTGTTAAAGGCTTTTATTGAGGTCCGTAAATTAAAACCGAAAAGAGACCAAAAAACACATAAAGAGGATAGTTGCGTAGGGCCTCCTTAATAGGCTCTACAGTTGTACAACTACTCTTACTACTTACTCGTAAAAGTTCCCTTTGCTGCTTGGCTTCTAGTTATTTAGTTTGTACCTTTATTCATCTGTTGCACTAAGTCCATTTTCAGACTTGCAATATAGTAAAAATATTACAAGGTAATAAGTATGGCAGGAAAAGCTATACCTGATCTGAGACTGCGGCAAAGATTGCAGAAATAATCTTTCTAAAAATAGTGTTCAACGAGTATCTCGTAGAATATACTAAGTTGTAGTATCAATTCTCTATTTCAATCAACAGTAATTGCAGTCTAAATTACACGTAATAAACGGGCTTGAATTGAACACTGTAATCATTTTGATGATGGACGAACGTACTTGTTTTTGTACGAAGGAGTTAATCAGATCAGACTGGTTGGCGTCAATCTTGTCAAATTACTAGATTTTATGACTTGTAAAGTCAGTCCATTCAACTCTGTTAATCATTTAACAACAATTAATTCTCTTCAAAAATGTTGATTCAAGAACATACTACGTGCTTCTAAGTTGATTCCAACATTGGTAAATGAAGTTATGTGGCAGATTAATTAAAGAAACAAATAAGAGCAAATGAAGTCAATAACATCAATATTTATGTTTATTTTTTTTTGTTGAAATATAGTCTAAATTAATGTGTTTTTAAAGCAACATTCATGCTTAACGATGAATCGTCAAATCTTCTTTGTTTAAATGTTTTTCAAACGATTGGGCTCATTTTATTGGTTCATTTATTTAGATCTGTTGTTTATTGCTTCGAGTAACATTTATTATGGCGATTCATGCTTTCTCCGTTGTCTGGACATCACCGCCCGGTTGCACCTTTACGAACCTTTGCATCGTATAAAACAATCGACTAGACGTTAATAGCACAGCTACACTGTTAATTGATCTCTTCTTTGCTTCTGTATTCGATGACTGGGAAATGTCATGTTTCTATAGTGGGCTGATGATATTTTAAATATGTACTTACGGGTCATAGGGATTGATTTAGCAATTATTTATTCAGTGATCTTTAATAAAATTGATGTCATTAGTTAAAAATTCCACTGTAGTTGCAGGAATGCAGAATTTTATCTCGGCGTTAAATACCACACTGATTACTTTATGTATTCTAAACGACACAACGTTATTCTCGTAACTCGCGAATTGCGTAGGAATTTTATCTTAGACGCGAGACAGCGGATTATTTATTAATGACATACTTATTTCTTTGTGAACGATAATGTGTGGAGCAACCGATGTTACTTTAATATTTATTATTATATTGACAATATTACATAACGATCGACCGAGGACGGTGAAATCCGTGAAGTGTGGACATGCGGTGTGTGGACCGCGCCGCGCACACGTGGCGGCGCTGCGAGGTGTCCACTTAACCAACTCTTTTAAATGTCTTTATCGAGAAACAAACGAACATAACAATAAAATCATCCATATCATTACATTACATACATTAACGGTTTATATAACTGTTTTTGTCGATAACGAAATTCACTGAATTTTGGCGAATTCGGTCGATAGCTGTCATTAACTCGAGAAAATGACGGTTTCAAAACTCTGGGGGCGATATGTTCGAATTTATCGAAGTCTTAATTGTTCCAGATCAGTAATACGTATGATATGACAACGAGGATTCGGCGCCATAATTGCAATTATTTATAGAATTAATTGGATCGATCAAGCAATGCAGTCTTAATAATTACTACGCTTTATGAGGATCTTTGTAAAGCGCCAACGATATTTATCAAGTTTTTGGTCCTTCTCTTGTGAATTATGAGCTCATGGCAGCAAGACTGTTGACAGTTATTTTAGTCTTGTTAGCCTGCCAATATATCATGATCATTCTACAATTAAACGTTATTAGTTTCAATATATATATGGTGCGGGGAAGGCCGGGTTCAAAAATAACTTCGCGCTTTTCTTCATTTAATGATTCGCGTAAGTTACGATTGTAAAATGAATGGCCACTACGTTGTAAAATGAATGGCCACTACGTTGTAAAATGCACCAATATTAGCTTAATATTGCCTTGTTTAACAATATGCTCTATTATTTAAGCACGTTGCAGTCGAATATAGCATTTGTTCTCAGAGTTGAAAGGCAATGTCGTCGAGTCAATATTTTTTAATTAGTGGTTCAGGAGGGCCGAAATACAAAGTGTTGTGTGCCAATCGGCTGACCCCATCTGAGGCTGTTGGTACATATTGGGTTTTATTTAATGGCTGTATTGGGCCGTCTCACCGTCTGGCCATGTCATCTTTGCATTATCAACTTTGTGATACATACCAAAGGACCTTTGTAACGGTCCCGAAGGTGTCCGGACGCGTTTTCGGTCGTTGTGATTGTGATCAATGTAATTTATCACTATTTATTTTTTCCTGGTCATAACCTACTTTAGTTATGCTTTTATTTTTTTAGATTTCATTATATCTTCGACTGTGATTAAGTTGTTCATTTATCATTGATGTTAGGGTGATGATGTAGGTGAAGAGTGTTCTACCTTATGGTTTTCAGGTTTTGTTTGAAAATGCATTTTAAGTAAGCATAAACTTCACGCATTAAATAAAGGTACCGCAAAGTTTACACTTTAGCTAACCGCTCACGAATTAAAGAAAATTAATAAAAAAAACATACAATACTTAGTCTATGATAGTACTAATTCAAACCATGAACCTGGACGAATCGTACATCTCCAAATCTTTAGTAAATGATGGTAGGTACTAATTCAAACTTTGAACCTGGACGAATCGTACATCTTCTAACACAAGTCGCTAAGAAATTAAGAAAGTAGTAGAGATATACTAGGTGTATTTTTGGTCCTGCACAACCCGCTAGGAGGTGGTTCTACCCATGAAAACAAACTACTTTTATTATGGACCAACTCTGAAATCTTGAAAAAAATATCTGCTGTTTCTAAAAAAAGCTCCCGACCATAATGTATGAAACAGCTGATATTTTTTTTCGCGATTTCAGAGTAGGTAGGGTAGGGTAGAATTATCTAAAAATACAGCGAGTATATCGCATTAAAGCCAATTAAACCTTCTTTCCGGTATGCTTTATCAATCCCGAGAAATATGACATTAGATTTTTCACCGTCTACAGTAAGAAACCCTTGTAATTGTTTTGTAACTTCGTACACGGCTCTAAAGAGGTTAAAAGATGTAGAGATACGAATCGTTTAATAGGCAAGTGTGAACAGAACAGTGTTGCCATTGTTGGGCCCATTAACAAACTAGTTTTGACACGCGAGTCGCCTTGCGAAATGTCCAGCTCACGACTAAATAAATAAATGCTTATTTACATCGTTACCCAAGCAGTTGATAAGTAATTTAATTAGAACGCGCTTAATTGAATATTGGAAATAATAATGCGAGTTGCGGGTTGTAGCGTGGCGATACTGTTGTAACAAATTAATCAAAATTATGATCCGCTTGTGCGTCCGCGCCGCTTTGTTGCGGTTCAACCCGGCCATTTTGTTATTATTGCAAAACATATTTAGTATGTTAACAAAGGCAATAATTTTCATGCAAATGTGGTAATCTCTATATACTGGAGTAATCGATTTATGATGTTCTGCGATGATCTCGATCCTTAAATATGCGGTAAACATTAATCTTGCGCTCCTTTCTTAGCTATTTTATGTATGAGCCTCTATAAATAATGTGATGGTCAGGCGCGAAACGATCCGTTTATGATGCTATCTCAGTAGGTATCTAAATTAAAGAGTTAGCTATTAGCAGCTTCTCGCCTATTGCATAAATACGGTAAGGTGGCATGTTTGAGGAAGTTGTTCTCAGGTAACGATCAATTTGCGTTGCGCCGACACGCTGCGCTTTTTTTCTACGTCACAACCTTCCTTAATGAGTAGAGAAATCCATGGAGCGAACTAACTTCTATGCAAATGCATTTTCTTCTATTTTCGAAAGTATACTAACATATTGTGAGATCGCTAATGAAGACTGACAAGTAATTCATTGGGTTTTACTTTTGCGTATGCATGTTTATTAACGTAACTATTTCTAGTCTAGTTTTAGAAATAGCACTAGGTGTTAGAATGCATTAGAATTGCTTCGTCCATGGTTGTCAACGTTGATGATTTATTACCTCTAGAAGAATGTTTACCTAGTCACTCTTGAGATTCAAAATAGTTATGTTCAATTTAGGACGCGACGATGGAACTAAATAGTAAAAGTAAACAATGAGCTATTTTAGCGGACACTTAGTTTTCTATGTTTAGTGGATCATAAAAAACACCTTATTGTGGAATTTGATCTAGTTTTGGCAGATAATATGTACAAGAATAATAGGTTAAAATCAAAACGTGCTATTGAAGCATGAGATGCGTCTAAACAAAGAAATCTTTTGCTAATTGAGATCTGTCATGTTAGAACCATCAATCAAGATTTGCGTGGTGCTCTACATTCCTTCTGAATTTTACTATAAGTCTACTAAATAATGTTGCTACTCTCTGTTAATTATATTTATAACTTCCAAACTAGAGTACCTATGTGACATAAAGGAAGCAGGGTAGCTAGGCCGTGGGCGGGGCGGATCCAATTATGTCTCAGCACGAACGAATTTATTGCGTTGAACGTTTGCAACTCTGCATCGCTCTCACCTTGACATGTCGCTGGCGTGCGTATTCTGGATCGCACTAATCAATTTTCCTTCAGTTTTCCTTAATCAGAAATAGAATATCCTGGTCAAAAGTTTAGATATTTTTTGGAAATATTGATTTGTATTTCCCCATCGACATCCGAAACGTCGAAAATATTGGCGCTACTCCAACATTAATATTTAATCAGGTAGGATGTATGGACGCAGTAAAAATTCCAACGTTTGCATACTCGACTAGTTCGGAGGTTGGAACGGAGGCTGCGCACGCGCTTTTGATCCAAGCACCGGCTAGAGACGCCGGCAGTCGCGCGGGAAACTTCGCGGCATTCGGTCGAGCTTACGACCGTGAAGAGCTCTGTGGAATCTATCTCTCGATCATATTTACGATAACTAACATCGATTGGTGCGATATTGAAGAAAATCGTGTTACATATATAAACTGTGATCATAAACTGATGTGGTTACTGGCCACAGTCGCCATCATGTCGGGTTAAAATTATTTTCTTGCAATAAAGTGAAAAATTAACTCTGCCCAAATGAAGATGACTGTGAATCGTATCAGGGTGGTGGTGCTAGGGAGTCCGCGGAGCGGCAAGTCTGGTTAGTAGATCAATCACTTATGTATGACTATGTTGTTTTTAGCAAACAGTAACAATTTGAAAGAAACGCAAAAAATCGCATAGTGTGCAGCAGAATATGTCATGAGTATTAATTTTTGCAAACTAGGTTTTGGCTTTTAAATAAAACCTTGTTTTTGGGAATATTTCCGAATTATTAAAATAAAAGACTAAAAGTACAATATACATAATAGGTATGTATTATGAGATACATTATTTATCAATAAAATGATCATACAGTTAATAAATAAAGTTCAGGGAAGACACTTAAAAAATAATAATACTGTAACGGTATAAGGATAAAAAGCCATTTAATTATTTCAGAGCTTTATCAATTCGGGGGCCATTCATAAACTTTCAACGTTCATGCATTTAATTTTACAAAATCACCAGTTTTATCGCATGCCGTTAATATTTGTTATTATCATCAGTAATAAAATAAGGGATCCGATATTAAAGTCAACTCAGTGCGAATTTGAGGTGCAGACCCTGTAATTTCAGTCTCGGCAAAAGGAGCTTTTTGTGGTTATTACATCAGAGGAATTTATAACGGGAACGGAAAATTACAACCACGATCGTAGCGTCTTTTTAAAATGAGGTTTTTAAAGTAATTTTTATTTTTACAAGTTTTAACAGTTTATTTTAAATGTGAGGACATTTTTTTTATTATTCACATCCTCACAAACAGAGTATGGATGTGTGAAATGTGTCTATAGAATTTTATCGGTTAGGTTTACAAACATAGTATTAATTCTATAATTTCTTTTTAATAGAAAACAACAAAAAGAAATGTTATTTTCGGTATTGTGACGAATGATTTCCTTGGGCTGTTTTTTACACATACTTATTCATCAATATTACTATTACCTATATTTAAAACTTGCTATGGCAACTACGTCTGTGTAGGTTTCAGAACAAGTCAAAATCTATAATTATCCCACGGGAACAAAAAACACTGTAATCTGTGTGCCAAACAGCTAATTCCGTTCTGCTGTTAACGTGTGAAAGATTTACAAAAATACATCCATTTATCATCACAAACTTTTACGCTTAAAATACTTACAGGTAACATCATAATATTTGCACATATTTAATTACTTCTTATCACGACGGACTATTCAATGGCAATCCTCTTTGTCAATGTTTTGTATCGTTAACAACACATAGCTATTTGACTAATGCATTGTTTTATCTCGAGTGCAGAACCGTTTGATTTTATTTGCTAGGTGCTTAGTTCACAATCTACGTGACGATGTTTGAGCGCCCTGCAAACATTCAACAGTTTCAACTTTATCGAGAATCTAGATCAGATGTCCCCAAACTTTTCTTTCTTGCAGACCACTTGCCATAATTATTGAATTCAGCTAGACCTTTCTCCCATCACGTTTCATGGTTTTAAGGGTTTATTCCACATGTTCATAATTTTTGTAAAAAAAAATAGCAAGTTGTCAAGACCGTCATAATTATAAAATTTTCTCAAAAACGACGAACAGTCTGTAATGACAATTTTAAGTAAATTAAAAAAAAACATATATTTCTTTAATTAGTTTAAATATTGAATCTATCGGCGTTGCAACACTAAAACTTTTAGACGGACTTATTCTGTTTTACTGGTGTTTTAATTTTATAACAAAGAAATATTTCCTAAACGAAATCCACTCTTGTGAAGCCCCATTACATCTTACATGATTGTCTCATTTGTATTTTCTCTGACACGAATCCCTTAGGGATCGATATAGACCACTTTGGGAACCAATGATCTAGATAATTCTTAATATTACTCTTATCAATCCGTTTTCACTGCATTTTTCCAGTTATGTTTATCTTTATTCTTTTTCAGTAATTTCTATAACAATTTTATTGTTTGAATTATGTATGCGCGTTTGTGAATCTTTGTACTTTTCATAAGGATTCTGTTCACATAGACTAATTTTGTTCAGTAAAACAATTTAATCTGTTTTTTTTAATACGCTGTCCCCATTAATTTCGTGGTTGCCAACTAGGATTTTTCCCGTATATACCTACACCAACACCTGCAAGTTATGCAAAAAATGGTCCTGCGCGGAAATTCAACCTACGGCAACAGTCTATCACTTAATCACTGCGCCAAAAGTGCTGTCAGCTACCTGTCGGTGTCGATTTGAACATTTAGCGCCTTACTAATAATCGCTGCATAAAGTTATGACAGGTTTATACGTCAAAAAATGTATGGTTACACAGGCTTTATTCATTGCATAACTTTACACAGTGATTATTAGTAAGGGCATTAATGGAGCGTGACATACGAATAACTGACACAAGCAGAAGTAGACACTAATTATATGTAGCATTTCTCCTACTAGACTTTGATCCATCTTTATTGGCTGTCAAAGCTCTTATGTGTTATAGGTTGTATGCTTAGTTGCTTCCCGAAAGAATAAACGTTGTTGGTCATAATTTGTAACCAAACTGTTTATAGTGTTTATGTCTATACGTATTAATTTCTGCAGTTATCGGTTACATCGAAAAAAAATTTTGTGTATGATCGGAGGAATGAGAAGAAATAATTTAATGAAATGAAAAAAGTTACTTAATAAGAACGAAGCCGCGGTGTCCATCTAGTTTTACTAACATCGATGAGTAGATTCTTCATAAAGGATTTAGTATATGTGTATTAAATGATCCATCAACCTCGAAGACGCAACCACAATCACGACTACTGAGTGTGAAGCCTTGTTTCGACTCACAGTTCGGGCAGTGTTATTGAGTTTTTCCATTAGGAATTTTCAGTAATTTGCTCGGGTGACGTATGGATGTGACAATCCCCTAGCCTGGCAATAATGTAGTGGTTGGTCCTGCGCTTGAACTTTTCCGATCGTGTCGGATTTCCAACCCCAGTAAATATATGGATGACGGAAGAGCGAGTCCGCATGTATTTGTGCATATCTTCTGTGTACTTGGCTAATCTCCATTGAGAAAAATAAAGCTCGGATGCTATAAGTACATTCTAGCTTCCTTGCTAACTAGTAAGAAACCGGAGGAATGCAACTACATTAAATGTTGTTTAAATAGGAGTAGTCAACATCAAAAGTCTTTAACATCTTGTCCTAAACGCATCTGTTAAGGCGCCCGCCTCTTATGAGATTGCGGAAACCGGGCCAATAGTTTCAAGTGCCTTTTTAATTCATATGTACTTTCTAAGTTAATCTAAAACATCACATCACTGAAAGCACATAAAGCCTTTGTCCCGACGGCGTGTGATGGGACCTAGGTTCACTTGTAGATCTTTGACAGTCGTTACGCGTTGTCAGAAGTCAGAAAGATTGATTATTTAACAACTAAGTTGTGGAGGTCCGATAGGCAGTCTCTTCGATTTGACTTGAAGCCGACCCTAACATCGCTGGGAATAGACTTAGGGACATGATGAAACACATGTATAATATCTCATCTTAGATTTATCTAAGGAAAAAAGTGATCATTAGAGCATAGCTAGGTTCTTTAACGTTTATAGTGAATATCGGCGACCTTAGTCTGTCTATATGTCTCTTTAATTAATTGTCGGTGATTCATGATCATGGCTGATTAATTCTACTTTACAAACATGGTTACTGGCGTGTGATATACATGTGTAGTACAACGACCTCGACAGCGTTAATGGTTGATCGGACGCTTAAGAGTTACACAACGTCGTCTGGTGGCGCCAGGCGTCGTAGTTGTCGGGAAATCGCGCCGCTGACCCACCGGCCGAGTCGCCGCCGACTGGTTGTAATTGCACCGCCCTAATTGTCGGCTGGCTGACGGCTGACGGACCGGCTGCGACCGCTCCGAGACGCATGCGTTTGCAATTCATTACAGACGGGAGCGAGCCGGCCCGACATGCGAAATTGTTTCAATGTAGATCCTGTCCACGAACGGCCTCGTGGGAGTGGCGCTTGTCTGTCACGGATACGCCGTTCACGGCGTCGTTAAATGCCCTCGGGAGCATTACCTACTCATTAAACCTTTTAATACTGACATTGTTCACGAAACTCATTCTTCATGTGGCCGTTTATTTTCGCATTATAGTGAATTCCGTTACTGCGAAGCCGCGGCGCGGCATGCGACGGTGCCCTGCACTTAATATCGTTCCAGGTTATCTGGGTCACGTTAATACATCGAACAAAAAATATATGATGAGCATTTTTACACCCTGTGGTTATCCGGCAGTTAAAATCGAGACACTGAAAATAATAATTACGTTGAGGCAATAAAATATTTCAATTAACGCGTTCACCGGAGACTGCTACATGTCAACGTGCGACCGTTTTTTTTTGTCTCAAATGAATTGTGCTCGGAGAGCAACGAACTTTAATTTGGAAAGGAGCCACATTTTTTTAACTTATGAAAGATTGCTGTTATAAAGGGATTGTGCAAAAAGAAAAAAAAATGGGAGTGTCGTGAAGGTGCCAAAATGGGAATCACATTGATTGTAGTATGAGCTTTAATGGCCTGTTTGAATGTGCCGGCGACGCAGGCGCAGTGTCCGTGCGACGACCTTCTCACGGCATCGGCATGATGAATGACTGCGGCGAGGAGGTATTGAAGCTTCGTTGACATCCTTACGTCGCAGATTCTGACACATTCCCTTGTAATATGTCAATAAGATGGAATTTCTTCAGAATTAGTTTGACAACACTTTGAAGAAAACAACACGTAACAAGTAATTTTAACTCGTATTTGAATGACCTGTTAAACCTTCAGATCTGGGCGGTGGAATTTTTAGTATCTTTTTTATGTAAGTTTAATCACTTATATCAAATAAGCTTTCATTTAAAATCGCGTTTCAGTGCTTAAGAAAAAATTTAGACAATCAATTAAACGAAAACGAAGATAAATTTGGTGACACATGTTACTTGAAAAATATTGTTAAGAAAGTTTTAAGGACTTGAGAGTTTTTTAAATAATAAATATGTATTTGTTAATGGAAAGCTGATAAGGAAAGTGCAAGGTGATAAAATCACTCAACACATTGTTAAAGATGAATGGGAAGTCAAGTCAGCAGAGGTTTCGAATCTTACTAAAGTAGAAATGTTTAACATTCATTCAACAAAAGTGCATTCTTGGGATTAAGGCTCTACCGCCGAAATTCAATAACTTTTAGGCTTCTTTCAAGAATATTTATTTTGCATTCTTATCTTAGTCTTAATCAGTCAAAAATGTCTCTGAATCTCTACATTTATTTAACTGCGTTTTAGTAATTTGCACCGATATGATTTTGAATGTTTTAATTACAAGAATTGACCTCCAATTTGGGCTATTACGGCTAAATTGCAGTTGTAACATGTTAGCCTTACCCTAATTAAAAAAGGTATATTTCTGGTATTGTTTCTGAATTGACATCGATCAACGAGTCAACTCGGTTTATGCAATCCAATCGGTCATAAACAATTCTAGACTTAGGCCCCTCCAAAGTTGCACCTATTAATGTCACAATTATATTGTTATGAGTCCACTAGACCGGTATCAAACGGAACCGAGTCAATGTAATAATGGTTGCTATTGAAGTCCATGATGGTCAGTCAGTTCGACACATGATCGATGTGTCCAGTAATCTATTAATTACCCTAAAGATTTCTGTCGATAGCTACATCCATTGTTCTTGAAGATAACATTCGATCTATCAACCCACGTGGTGCCGTGTTGTTTGATCACAGTAATTTGTCTTATATGCCTCAATGATTATAATTTGATGTAATTTTTTATTGGAACCTCGTCAAAGATGATTCGTTAATCTTTTTTTGATCCTCCACAATGAGCGTAGTTAATTTATTACTGAAAAATGTTGGTAATCGTTTCGAAATTATAATGGTATTTCACTTTATGATTACTTCTTAAGTACTATTTATGGTGGCGATGGAGTACGGTACCGTCATTATCATAATGGATTACATGTTGCGTTTTTGTTGATATTTTTTTATGGCTGTATATTTTCTGAATTTTGTCAGGGTCGCAAAATACCAAACATTCAATTATAAGAATTATTGTTTTAGTCTTTTTTTGTTAGTCTGTATATACTTATAGTAGTTCGATTTGAAAAAAAAAATTGTGTTGGATAGCCCATTTATCGAGAAAGGCTATAGACAGTATAACATCACGCTACGACTTATAGGAGCGGAGTAGTAACCAAAGATGCGGGTGGAGCCGCAGGGGACAGCAGGCTAGTAATTATTAAGTTGGTAACGCGACGAAAATGAAAAACAATTGCAGCTCAATATTTGATGTACAGCTTGAATAACAAAATTAGCGAAACTTTCTTTAAGTTTGTCATAGAGCTATGTTGAACGTTTAAATGTAAAATAAATATATATTTTAAAGAAATAACTAACTTGTCGTTTACGTAACTTGCTGCACAACATTGCCGGCAGGCCCATAAACTGCCTATATTTAGGAGCAACATCGTAAAATCCGAAAGAATGAAAATTGCTCTGGGACTGGTAGCTCTTGGCATTTTACTCAAGAGTGCTTGCTACCAGTCTAATATAAATAATATAGCACCGAACATAAAAACTGCATCATTGAATTCCGCATATTTCAGTTAAAAGTGGATCGATGAAACTTTATCACTCGGCGATTATGTACGTAATCGGATCGCAGAGAAAGTAATGCATTTAATACTCAATGCACACGGGGAAAAAAATCGAAAGGAAAAATGAGAGTGAGGAATTTCGATCGTGTTTCATAAACTACGACATATTGTGGTGTGTTGTAATTTTTATCAACGCTTGAAAAGGTTTTATTGCACGCTGCTTTATTGACGCGACGATGTTTTATCGGCTGCCGGTCGTCAATCAAATATCAGAGATATCGATCTTCTTTCTCAATTAATGTCATCATACACGGACGCTTTGTGAGAATAACTTTATTGAAAACCCATGTAATCTTGTCACCTTTTATTAAACTTTAATTATTTGATATTTCCTTGAAATTGTTGAGTGGAATTTTTGTAAGAATATCGAAATGTCCGATTCTAAAGAATTCCACGGAATTGGATCAAAAGAGGACACAGCGCTTTCCTTTTAAAGTAAGAGAGCACAATCGTTTCCTTATGGTTACGTCGTCATGCCGGGAATGGCACAGTATTGTAAGGTAATAGATTTCCTATCCTAGCCTTAACCGTCTGCGCCAGAATGCGTACGGAATGCATTCCAAGTCCATTGTCATGCGACAACGTGCTGCAGTTGCATAAACGCATTGTGGACTCTTGTGTAACTGGCTTGGGTCAAGATTCTGACACAAATAGTAACGGCGATAACTCATTCGGGAGTATTATCCACACGGTGATGTTTTGTAAACGACTCTTGTAATGGAATGTTAATTAGCATTAGTTGCGCAAGCAGATGTCTATCTAGAATTAAATAGAAATGCCTTTTTGTTGCGTTTATTTTTTGTACTTAGTATTAGAGTGGTTTTCTTTAGAATTTAGCACTATGATAGACTCGTTCATTATGTCTGGATGGTAAAAGACCTATTAAATTTAAAATTATGGTCTCTTTAATTAGAGTACCTTCGTACGTAATTTAATTTAAATTATAAAATTAAAATATAATATGTATTAATACGTATTTACTATTAAAATATGTTCGTATTTTAGATCAAATTATATCCAGAGCAAAAAAGAGTGCATAAGCTACATAACTACGTACGATACACAATAAGCACTAGGTGCCTATGGGTAATGTTTTTTTCTTCTCGGCCTTTAATGTTACATGTTCAGAATTCAAATTACTCGTTTTCATCATCCAAATGATAGAAACGGCTATAACGATTACACTTCAAAGAGTTGAGTACGAACGTAATCTCACGTCCGAGGCGGCCGGACAAGCAATCAGCTTGTTGAATAGCGCCACTAGTTCCTTTTGATGGGCTACAGGATTCTCCACACTTCATTTCGTCGGTAGCTTACGACCGACTCTATTCACGCAACATGCCTTGTCATTGTTGTTGATAACTGTTTGTATTGTGTGCAACCCTTTGATGGGAATTCCAGGAGTGAAAGGACTAATCAGTGTTTGATCCACTCGCTTCTAGAAAGTTGGGAGTGATGACCTCTTAATTGTTCGCCTATTTACAATGTGTTCGATGAAGGCGTGCTTCTTACTATGTTATTCATTTGGTTCTCTTTTTGTTGCAGCGGTGGTCGTGCGTTATCTAACAAAGCGGTACATCGGAGAATATAGCTCGACAGGAGGTGAGTGAAGTTCATCCGATGAATCATTACTATCATAATTATAATTGTTTATCTCTTTCTGATCGTTGCATTTAAAATAATTATAAACGCGTATTGTATCATTACGATATTGGTAAATTCAATTAATTACAAAACTTCAATCAAGCCTGTCATTTGCACAGTAGTGCATGCATTATGTATTTACATTAAAATATCTGCTTCCTTCCGACCTTAAATATGAAGTGTTTACGTCAGCTGGGCGCTGTGTTGTTTCTCAGGGCGTAAATTAAAATGTTAAGGAAAGCGCTTTCCGCGCTCGTTGTCATAGTAAATGCTGTCTTTATCGAATAACGACAACAATATCAGCAGAAAAGCGATCGTTACGCACATTTCTATAGCGTACTCTCTTGTTTCAGATTTCCTTTATCAGCACAGAGTGGCTTTCGACGGTGCCGTTTCAGAAGTTGAAATACTAGATACATCTAATTGCGCGGTAAGTAACGAGTCCGCTACAATGTTGCTTTTAGCGTTAACACTAAAATATCAGTCACTGCGAACAAAAGGCTCGACGTCGTCGATAAGATTAAAACTCGAAGCTCGAATAGCAAACGGAGAGATAGACGGTCAAACTTAATTTACTATTAAACAATGGAGATGTTAATCTGCTGTGGGCTGTGCTGGTAGCGGACTAGCGGCTGATGGCCGCAGTACAATTTAATTAGACAAAGTTTATGTGGCTTGTATCGGCTTATCAGATGCGATCGTTGCCGTTGCTGCATCGGTGTGGCTGCGGGCGAAATCCTACGTTCGAACCTACGCTACGATACAAAACACGGGGGAATTCGTGTTACGTAATTGTTATGCTTTTATTGTTGTTGTATAGGCGCGCAGTGATTCTTAAACCAGTTTTGTTTCCTAAACAACGATGTTGTTTATTAAACGCACCGATAACGGAACTAAAAGAATAGATTGGATGGTTCGTATTATTGCGCAATCGTGTGATTTTATTGGATGCAGTGAATGGCCCGGATTTGAGATTCCGAGTAGGTAACAGATGCAGCTTGCGAGTCGAGACTTTATTTTAGTACAAATATAAATTAAGTGATTACAGTTTTTGCAAATCCGTTTTCTGAGCACGCAATAAATAGTTTTATACTTATTATAACCAATTCGAAATAAAACGAACGAAACGAACCTTAAACAATTTTAACAGTAATTTGTTACTAGATGTAATAAATTAATTTGTTACTAGATGTAATAAATTAATTTGTTACTAGATGTAACAAATTAATGCTAATACAGGGTGGAAAGTTTCAAAGGGCCCTGGTAGAAAACTACTTTTAATCGTTAAGATAGACGATTGCACTGGAAGGAAACATTCCTTTATTTTTTGAAATAAACAAAACTGCATTCAAAGATTTTCGAAAATTCGCTTGTCACACTCTAGAATCGAACCGGCTAAAATCTAAAAAGTTAACACTTTGTTTTTTTCTTTCTAACAAATTAAAGGAAAACCATCAATTTTAAGAATTTAATTTCAATTGAACGAAAATTTCGACAGTCAACAGTCAGCCTTTGAACACAAAATTTAAAATTTCATGGTTTTTCTCTAAATTAATTTACCATGTTTGTTTAAAGGATTTCATACAAATTACCTTATGTACAGAATGTTGTTAGTCACCCTATGTTTGTACAATAAGTATACAAAATGAGTTGGTTCCACATATACGTATGGTCATTGGTTAAAAATAATTCTGAAATCCTCAACTCGAAATATCTATTCTCATGGTACTCCTGGAAGATACCCCTGGGGTTGACAAGGGAACTGAATTTAGACCAATGGCACCCCCACCTCTTCAAATCCACTTCAGCATCAGCTTAGCTTAGCTTTTTAAGTATTTATTTGTCCGTAGATCCGCGGCTGCCTAGCCGAGCACGTACGCTGGGGCGACGCGTTCGCCGTGGTGTACTCGGTGTGCGAGCGGCGGTCGTTCGTCGCGGCGGCCGAGCTGCTGTCCCTGCTCGAGCGCACGCGCCTGTCCGGCTGCGCCGCCGTCACCCTCTTAGGGAACAAACGTGACCTCGAACACGCCAGGTACGTAGATGACGAATTCTTGGAGCATCATAGCCTGCTTCTTTATAGATTCTGAATAAATTGGTGGTGAGATTTGAGAAATCAAAGTCCAATTTAGGATACTCTTGTAGAATAATTACTGTTTTAATTATCCGTCTTTTGTCAGAGTCTCACCTCTTAACTCATGTTTAGGGCACAGAACAGATAATGTGTAGGCGGGTTGAGATTGAAACAGTTATAGTTTAGTTTTCCCACATACTTAAGAAGCTATATTTTCTTAGGGAGGTCCACGCAGAGGAGGGTCAAGAACTGTCGCTGAGATTCGGCTGTCAGTTCTACGAGGTGTCGGCGGCGGAGTCGTGCGCGGGCGCCGCGCTCGCCTTCCACGCGCTGCTGCGGGAGGCGCGCGCGCTCGCGCTCCTGTTGCCCGCGCCCAGGCGCAAGCTCGCTGCCTATTCCGTCTCTAAGGTAGGGAAGCCTTAGTAATTTTCAGGAAGCCTTGGTAATTTTCAGGAAGCCTTTTTCTGTAATTATTTACAAAGAAATTCCATTCTACACTTATGTCTAATTTAAAAATGGATGTATTTAAGAGTTATCTTTTTTTTTATTCTACATGTCATTGTAGAGAATGTCTCATTTTTAAGGCAAGACTTGGCTGATAACATTGAATTGAGATAACTTTAAAAAAAGATAAATGGTGATCTATAGGATCCCCATTTATCTTTTTGCTTTCCCATTTATCGTTTATTTGTTTCAGTTATTTTGATACGGCGTTTTTGAACACTACTGGTGGTTTTAATTATACTTCAGATCTGAACATTTTTGCAAAGAATTGATTTTAACAATTTTTTTTTTATTCACAGGTAATTGGCACAATATTCGGGAAAAACAGCAAAAGTGTCAGAAAGAAACGACCATCGCTCAGCATTTAATTTGTTATTACATTATTTTTTAAGCGTACTTTGTAAGTGAATCCCCCAGACTGGTTTGTACATAGTTAATATTAATTTAGGTTATATATATTTGTAAGACAATCATGTTAGTCTAGGATTGTGTAGGTATCCTACACAATATCTTCGTTTGTTGATTGAAAAGCGAAATATGTATAAATGTTACAAATGTATCGGGATGAATGTCAGCCATATACTTATGTAGTTGAAAATGATTAATGTAAATATACTTGATATTACTGTAAATAAAAAGTATGAATATATGGTAATACACCTCGCATTAGAATTAAAATGAACTATAAACATATAATTGTACATACTTTCTATTTTATGAATGAATTAAAGTTTGTGCGCCTGTATAAAGGTCTACAGTTATCTCATTATAATACATTTTTATACGATACCTCATTGTTTTAATTCTTTGCATACCATAATATAGGAGCCGATAACAATAGCAAAATTACAATTTCAATAAGTTTTGTTCTACATAAATAAAAACAACAGTACAAAGAGGCACAAACCAAAACATGCAGTTATAAAAGCACATACTCGTACATTCCTACGATTGCGATTGCGACACACACTCTGGGCTATAAGGTTCAAGCAAAACTCGGAACATTGAACATCTTTGAAAGCTAATTTTTCGTGCGACGCCCGGCTCGTACGTCTTCTGAAGCCGACTGTAACAAGGTACAACACGTAGATATTTCACCGGCTGCTCCATTGCCGGAACACCATACCAGGCTGTGTCGTAAAATCGATCCCGATTGTCTTGATATATTCTTTAGCGTTGGAAAGCGAATGAGTACAGACGTCCATTCAGACGCTTTCTTAGATCATAATGCTGCGATAGCGTCAAATCGATCGCTATGTGTTGCACCTCGTATACATGTCGTTAAAAGCTCTAATGAGTTTCTGTTTTCACTGGCGGAGTGTCCGGGTGTCACATCGGTCTGCGCCGGACAAGGCTCGCTGGCGTCCAACTTATATTGATCGGACAGGGTAGTCAATGGCCGGAGAGAGTTTCGCCACGACTCGACCTTGCATGTCGGAGCACTCCCGCACCACGTCCGATCTACCGATAAAACCTATCGCAAAGACGAATGTGACATTACAAGACCCGCTACATGTGAAAGCAGCAAGTACAATTTCAAGGTCTCGGAGAAATTACGCATTGGAATCCACTACAGATGTTGTACAAACTATATCCGACAGCTCGCTACTGAACCGGCAGAGCTGAAAATAATCGGACAGATCTACAACCACTGATAACGCGATCAAGTTCAAGAGCACGTCAATAAATAAATACCTTACAATTTACTAAGTAAACAGTTTAGGAACCAATGGTTCTGACATTACAAGTGAATACTGATTAGAATTAGCTTAGCGGTTACGCAACGAATAATAAAATGTTCCCTTAGTTGTATCGCTGTAGCATTAAATCGGGCACGTACAGGTGTATCGGTCGATGTAGAGATATGACTAATAAATCGGATCCCTTGATCGCATTAGTGGCGCCAACGTTCCGCTTGCCTCAGCGGAGCGACCGAGTCGAGGGTAGCGATCGCTATCTGCTTCGTCGTAGATTCCTATGCAGCGTTGTGCACCGTGCAGGTGTAGCGGAACCGCGTTTAATACCATTGGTACGAGAAATTCTCGTCTGGTATTAATAAAATATTCTTTCTTTTTTTATAATTCTTTAAAAATATTGACGCACTCACGCAAGTAAAATTAATAAAGAGCATAAAATATGTAAGTAATGAAAGAGCAATCAATAAAATGAATAGAACGCGCATAAATAATATCTATTCAACAACCACTCCACAAAGAAAGTATAAATCCACAATAGCTATAAAAGCATTGTCACTAATTCCTAGAAGAGAGGTTAAGAACGAATGACCTCTCACAATCATCGCGATATTTAACGTCAATTAAAGAATTTAATGAATCAGCAATCGATGCGGCGGGTGAAAGCTTTAGATGTAATCAGGCAGGATACTGTGTAAAATTGCGATGATGTACACGATGCTATGATAGCACGCCCCGAGCGGACAGCCAGTGACGTACAGACCACTGCAGATAACCTGTTCCATAAAGCTGATCTATTAATATTTACCGTACATGTTCATCATTCTAATCTAATCGGAGTACCCGAAGCGTATTTAATTGAGCGTAATGATGAAGAAGAAAAAGTTTAGAAACGATATCATTCACGACGTACTAAGATGCGGCATTGCAGTGACAAGAATATGACATGTAGCAGGTAAGTCGTAGTGTCCGTGCATCGGGATTCTTGATCCAGTAGATAAACTATCAGCCACTTTCATCTCTCGGTTTAGATTAAACGATTACAAGTTTCGTCTAATTGCTCGTGTTTGTCTCGGATGGAATCGGTCATTGAGATTTATGCATGACTGAGGATCGGACTGGTACGTGATTCGGATCTAATGATAGATAGCCCTGCCAACGAGATGATCTCTGATTTACTTTACTGTATAAGGCTAAAGAGTAGCTAAACACAAAACGTGGACTTCATACGTTATAGAAATCTCAATCTACAATAGCGCTTGGTATAATGATACGGTTTCGATATTGTATAGAATGACATGCTCTATTGTGCAGTGACGTTCAAGTCAAATAAATTATTACCACGGGGCATTTAGTATTGTTTCGTAATTGCGCTTAAAACTCCATTCTTTGAAAAGAGGAAGTTATTTTTCGTATGCAACAGCCTTGATTGAAGAGAGTAGGTCTACTATGTCGTGTGTATGTGGCCGCAATAACCGCGACAAGTCCTTGTGATTTGTTTGTGTTTGCTCGT
>JAWMCH010000231.1:0-21348 GCA_033675125.1 Athetis lepigone | reverse complement strand
TTATAAATGAATAAAGGCAATAATAATAAAACGTTTATTTCTCACCACAAGCCAAAAAATACAGGCAATTTTACACAGATAATCATTAGCAGCTGACAATTTTTGGTTGTGGATCGCTGGTGCCTGTGGTAGGTAGTAAACACCTGTATTACAGGTCACCAGACAAATGGTACAGACTGTAGATCAGGGGCTCCCAAAAACTAGGCTGGTAGCCATGTTGCAACATTCCTTAATTTATTTATTGCACTCATGTTGTTAAAAAGGTGTTACATAAAATGTTCTAGATCCAAACATGCACCCAGCTAGGGCACAGCAACATTAACACACGACCTGGGGCCCTAGTCTGCTGTTACAATTGTGTCTTAATGATCGATTTTTGACGTGTAACGTCAAACTTTTGACACATTTCCCATACAAAAACTGTCAAAGTTGTCAAATATCCGGCCGATGACTAGTCATTGAGACACGATTGTAATAGCAGACTAGGGCCACGACTGTAAATGCCAAATATAGTGATTCTGTACGCCATATTAGGTACAGCCTTCATAGTGGGGGCGTTATAAGCCATTAATGTACGGGGAGCAATATTTTTTGCATTAAAGCATGAGACTTGGTACGCTAGTTAGTTAGGTGGGTTAGAGCGAAAATCGCCCGGGAGGCAATCGGAGGCACCCCTCTGGGGGGGAGGGGGAGGGGGAGGGGATGAAGTTCTCTTCTGCCGCGCGCTCTGTTTGTCGTCATAACTCCTAATTTATCGTTACTATGGCAAGTGGGGTATCATTTTCGGATAAATTAAAGATGGCCAATCGTTTTCTGAAATAAAAAATACATGTCTACATACAAAAAAAGTGAATTATGCCCTAAAATGTGAAAATTCCAACCGTAACAAAAATCATTAAATGGCCATAATTTTTCAAATCGTAAATATATCGACTTTAAAAAAATATGATTTAAAAGCTATATGCGTATAGATTCTGAAAATATAATATATGTCTATAGTGTATATAGAAAAATCGTTAGAAAAAAAATGAAAACAACTTGGCGGAGCAGCCAAAATTCATTGTAAAATAAGGACAACAAAATCGATTTTTACAAATTGACCAATCTTTTTACTAGTAAATATAGAGATTTAATCAAATTAAATAAATAATGATTTTAAATGTTTTCTTTTGTTAAAAATCTATCGTTTTTACCCTTAGTACAAATATAAAAAAATGACATTAGTCATATTTGATCTTATAGCTGAGGGGGCTCTGCTGACTATTTTAAGTGAATCAAACGTCTGTAATAAAAGCTTAGCTAAAAGTATTTATAAAATAATGTAAAAGGTGACTGCACCATTGATTAACACTTTAAGAGTTAGCCCTAATAGCAGGACGCAAAGAATTGTTTTCTTAAATGTCGCCATTTTTTGCGTCGGATAGTATGGTTTTGCCAGAAATAGAGTTCCAAAATATCTTAATTGTAAGTTTTATGAGTTATAGGCCAAAATAATAGCTTATATCTGTTTGTTCAGAGTGCTGATAATTTGGTGCAGTGCTAGCATTCGAGTCACTGCCCCTATCTCATCATCTCCCTAGCCTTTTCTGGATTATATTGGGGTCCGCTCTCAGCCTAACCGGATTCAGCTGGATACCAGTGTTTTATGTTAAGCGACTGCCTATCAGACCTTCACAACTTAGTAACTGGGCGATACGATGCCTCTTGGTTAGGCTGGTCAGACTTTCTAGTTTGGCTACCCGTAACCACTGTTAAAGTTCCACGAATGACAACCGCTGCCCCTATATTGTTTATTAAATACTTTGCCGTCCGCAGTCGCACAATTCCAATCACTTAAGTTCCCGCTGAGAGCATCTTTATCTTTATTTATTTATCTTAACATCATGGTACATTGTTTACCCTGGGTAAAGTACAGCATAAATAGAGAAAGGTGTCTGAGATAGAATAGACACCTCAGACCGCCGCACTTCTTTTTACACCTGCACCGGATCATTTCCACACAGACGTCGAAAACCACTGTACTGGCAAGTCTCTCCATGTATGTTAACAGTAAAATAACCGACCTTACTCTATCCCTTATTAGATGGATCAGGTGGATTCGATGAAAAATGTTCTCAAAAAGAGATGCAGGGCAGCTTTTCAATAAAAGCGAACGCCTCGCTAATCCTTTTCTCATGTGCTGCCAGAAACTCTTTTGCGACAGTTAAAAAAGCATTCCATGTCTCCGTTGCGCTTTTTTTTCTCCACCGTTCAAATAAGTCACAGTGTCACAGCTTTTTTACAGAGCCATCACACTGGTGGTTCTGTAAATAATCCTCATCCTATTTTAGTCCTAGGAAGTATACAGCGGATGAAAGATTCTAAGTATTTTCAATGGAGAGTACTTGATACCTTGAATTGGTACAGGTGGGGTTTTCCAGTGCCTACATTACCCACAGCTCCTCTAGCTCAGGCACTCGTCTATACCAAAACGACTGCTAACGAGACGTCAGTATCGACAGTACGTGTACGTATCATTACTTTGGCACAACTCTGACTACTGCGTTAGTCCTATCATCCTGTTGTTCGCCACTTGGTATCCGCCGTTATAAAAAAATCTTTTTACAGGACCACTTAAAGCTAGTCTTGCCTCTGTTTTACGCTTTTCCAGGGTGTCACAATGTATCTTGTTTTTTAACTGTGAAGGGGAAAAGGGTTTCTGGCAGCATATGAGGGATGGATTAGCGAGGCTTTCACTATTATTCGCGGGCCAGTTAGTCTAGTGGCTAGTGACCCTGACTGCTAAGTCGGAGGTCGTGGCTACGATGCCAACCAGAACAAAATTTGCGTGATGAGCATTGTTTATCCTGTGTCTGATTGTAATTTATCTATAATATGTACGAATTTATAATATAAATGTGATTAAATAAAAATAAAAAAAATATAAGTATGAAGACCAGTCTTTCATAGTATAGCTCTGCTAAGTTTGAGATCAGATGGCATATTATGTTGTCACAGGATATTATTGAAAAGTTTATAAGATAGTTAGAAGTGTTTATTTCTGGTCTTGCACATTTTGCTAAGTAAATGAAACCTAAAATATCTGTTTATTAAAGATATTCGTTAACTAGAAAATGGTGTCTTACAAAAGCTGCCCTGCACCAACATTTCTTGAGCAGTATTCCAAAACTGTTCCTCTATGGGATCAGATGTCTGGAAATCCAACTGATTTGTCTGATTGGGGACGGAGTAAGGTCAGTGACAACTGTCAGCCTACATGGACAGACTTGCCAGTGGTTTTCAACCTATATAGAAATGGTCCAGTGCAGATGTAATAAGAAGTGCGGCGGTCTGAAATGTCGAACAACTCTTTGCGTCCTGCTATTGGTGCTAACTCTTAAAGTGTTTATCATTGGTGCAGTCACCTTTTATATTATTTTATAAGTAAGTATTTTTAGCATAGTTATACTAAGTTGATACGACTGAAAGGCTTTTCTTCAAACTGTATATACTAGACACCATTTTGAAGCTCTGTACTAAAAATCAATTAAATAGGAGCAATAGTTTAGTCGCAAATGATTTTTTTAGTTTTTCTCCCGTTTGAACACGATGTATCTTTCGTAACTGCTGATTACGTCTATACGCAAAGGTCATGCACCTTTATACGATAAATCTGAGTATATCCTACGAGGCGATGTTGCCGCTCCGACGTAAGTCACAACTCACAAGTACAACCAAACAATTCGCTACAAGACGGCAATGCAAACAAGGAAGCAAT
Organism: Athetis lepigone; assembly: GCA_033675125.1. NCBI lineage: Eukaryota > Metazoa > Arthropoda > Insecta > Lepidoptera > Noctuidae > Athetis > Athetis lepigone. The sequence goes on along the minus strand of JAWMCH010000231.1, from coordinate 17,591 downwards.
AAATACACACACTTACTCTTTCATTACGAAAGTGACAATCATAGCAAAATATCCCGCGAGTAAAAGAAATAGAAATAGGTCACTGTATTGCTACTGCATTAGATCCTTCCGGAGTTCCGGCCGATAAGTGGGCGTCTAAAAAAAATGTTTGGTCAGTGCGCTGGCGCAACCCTTTGTGGTCGCACGTTACGCAACACGGAAGTTCCGCCGCTTTGTCGAACTCGCGCGCTTACAATTTATTGTGATACCTAGGACACTAAAAAAGTTTAAGACAGAGTATTTATTTTTTTATTGTGACCAGGAGTGACACGTAACTAGGAAGGATTTATTTATTTAGTGTTGGTTTTCTTGTGATTTACCGATTTTGTGATACGACACTTAACTAATAATAATTTATAAACTGATAATTTAACTTTAGTTCTGTGTGTGCAATTGAAGTGTTTAACAAGGGTGGCGATGGCCACCAAGGCCATCGCGATCTCTAGACCTCACTCCTATGGATTTCTTTATGTGTGGGTACATTAAGGGTGAAGGTCAGTGGGTCAGTGGGCCGTCTTAGGTTTGATGTGATTGAGTTTTTGCTGTGCGCGTTTTTTCAAAACTAACATAAAAGCCAGAATGCACTTTGATTTGAGAGAACACACGCCGCCGCGCCCCCGCTGCCCGCTGCATTCGGTGCGTGTGCGACGCCCGATGTTGCCACTTTGTTACCTAGCTTATCTAAGGTCAGTAAACTTGATTTACAAAGGGTGGTTCCGTTTTACTCTGATTTGTAACCTATTTAGTTTGTTTGAAAAAATCAAATTCTCATTTTTGGTGCTTTTTGTTTTTATATCGTATCGAATTAATACTAAACATGAATGGATTATGTGGTGTGATTTAATGCCTCTAAGTCACATCAAGGCTGTATGTTGTTACTTTAATTACAGACGTTTAATTCACTTAAACTAGTCAACAGAGCCCGCTCAGCTATAAGATCAAATATGACTAATGTCATTTTTTTATACTTGTACTAAGGGTAAAAACGATAGATTTTTAACAAAAAAAAAAAAAACATTTAAATTCAATATCTATTTAATTTGATCAAATCTCTATATTTACTAGTAAAAAGATTGGTCAATTTGTAAAAATCGATTTTATTGTCCTTATTTTACAATGAATTTTGGCTGCTCCGCCAAGCTGTTTTCATTTTTTTTCTAACGATTTTTCTATATACACTATAGACATATATTATATTTTCAGAATCTATACGCATACAGATTTTTAATCATATTTTTTTAAAGTCGATATAGCCACGATTTGAAAAATTATAGCCATTTAATGTTTTTTGTTACGGTTGAAATTTTCGGGCATAATTCACTTTTTTTGTGTGTAGACATGTATTTTTTATTTCAGAAAACGATTGGCCATCTTTGTATTATCCGAAAATGATACCCCACTTGCCACAGTAACGATAAATTAGGAGTTATGACGACAAACAGAGCGCGCGGCAGAAGAGAACTTCAACCCCTCCCCCTCCCCCCCACAGGGGTGCCTCCGATTGCCTCCCGGGCGATTTTCGCTCTAACCCACCTAACTAACAAGTGTACCAAGTCTCATGCTTTAATGCAAAAAATATTGCTTTTGGCTTATAACGCCCCCACTATCATCAAAACATCAATAGAGAAAGGTTTCTTCTGGCCTTTTAGCAATTTATTTCAGAATTTTTTTGTTGGTTCATAATACGTGAACTGGTTTAAGGCAAAATCAATGTATTTGAATTGTTTCAGTCCATTTGCTTTTGCTAATTTTACTGTTTAAGTAACTTCTAAATGAATAACGAAAGATTTAATTATTCATTTAGGATATGTAGATCTTTATTCGTTTTAATATATGCACTTTGTATTGACTCCAAATCAAGAAAGTCAAAAACATGATGTTAAACATTTGATTGCGTAAGAGATTAATGAACTGAATTTTAAAGAAAGATGAATTTAATGCTAAGATAAAAAGTGAAAGGACTCACCACGATCGGACAAAATCAGTAAAAGCAATCCAAGTTAGACACCACTAAACAACCTCTAGGGATGACTATCATCCCGACACTGACGGTACTACGTCATAAATCACCATTTTATACACAAAACACGCGGGAAAAACGGACCAATACGGAAGCAGGAAGGATGCGTTTTTATTCAGTTCCAATTTGAATTTCGAACGCTCCATTAGGCAAATTGTTCCCGCTCTTTGTTGAGTGAAGATTAGCTTTTTATCGCATTCTAATTGAAACTGAGATTGGCGTAAAAAGGTCTGTCATATTTGTATGTGTTTTTTTCTGGCGTTTTTTGTGAGTGAAAACGTTTCTTTTGCAGGAAAACGCTTTGTATTTGGAAGTCGCCGCCATAACGATTTGATGGCGCGAAATCAGTACCGGTCGAAATTTCGAAATAAGAAGACGTTTTCGGTGTGATCTCTTTTTAAAACTAATTAGGTTGTTTAATGGCATCTAGCCAAATTCAAAATTAGAACATTTAGTTTTGGTGCTAGCGAGAATATATTTTGACTTTAGTGTAGGAGACATATTTAGTCCGATATTTGGCAATAATCACCTAAAATCGAAAAAAATTCAAGATCAGAAAGCACCAATAGTGTTGTAACCAGAGCTAAAGGAGCTGACGGAGTGTGTGACAAGGATATCAAATAGGGAGGGAAAGCAAAGAATGACGTCAGCTTTTGCTAAGTTCTTCAAAGTTATATGCAAGATCTGGACACGGCATGATGAAGACGATGAAGAAGAAATATTATGGCGGATCGAAATGTGTAAGTGTGTTTGTTTTTTATGGTCCTTCGAGCCGGCGGATCCAGGAGGATTAGGGGGTCATGACCCTCTTAGTACTGGGCCTAGGTCGATCACTAATCATTTTATATTAGAATTTGATCGCCACTTACTTGAAGGTCTTGAGTTTTCCCCAATGATGACACACCTGTAGCCTTAGTTTGTTTTCATCAAAATAAAAATCTCCATTACCTGTAACAAAAAAAAAACATTACATTTTATTACTATTTTTAAGGCAATGCTTAACAAAAACAGAAAAAAAACATCATTATCTCCCTAGACTTCCCTCTACTAGGATAGGGTCATTCGGTTTAACCAGTCATTATAGCCATAAACCTCGGAATGACAGATAACCAGCTCAATTTTTCTATGCACCCTAATTTTAGCGATCTAAAATTCGACTCAAAGGTATCAAAAAAGAGTATTTCGAGATAGCTCAGCTTTTAAGTTAGAATGCACTATAAGTTTTAAGACCATACAATTTGTGACACATCTCGTCAAAGATTGAAAGCGGTGAAGATTTACTACTCTACTGTATCTCTGTACCAAATTTCAATTAACAGTTCAGTAGTTTTGGCGTGAAAGCGAGACAGCCAGACAGTTATATTCGCGTTTCTTAAATTAGTATGGATAACAAAATTCCTGTTTCGGCTGTATCGGACGAAAACCAGCCGAATCGCTAAATCCCTAGTGCAAAACCGGCGGCCGAATCGCAAAATCCCTGAACCAGTGCAAAACAATATCCGACAAAAACGTTTGTTTACACACATCGTACAAAAACATGTTTGCGTGACAAATATGTAAACCAAATAATGTGGATGTTGACAATATTGTAAACTACGTGATTTTACACAATTAGCTCAAATTATGTTGAAAAGCGATGGAGAAATAATTGTAGCGCTTATTACGATAAAACGCTGCACCGCTGTGTATCGAATTATCAATGTATTATGTTATTATGCACTAATTGTGGGTAATTTCATAATTAACTTGAATTGCGTGGCTGTAATACTGGAAAACCTTCAAAATGCCCATTTTTGTCATAAAATGGTCATTAATATCATACAATATAATATACTAGACGGGCCTGTTGTTCTAGCGGTTAGTGACCCTGACTGTTAAGCCGTAGATCGTGGGTTCGATTCTCACCCAGGACAAACTTTAGTGTCATGAGCACGTTTGTTTATTCTGTGTCTGGGTGTAATTTTATCTATATTACTAGCTGCCCCGTGCCCACTTCGTTGGGCGCCAAACATTTTAACTTAAAACTCGAAAACATGCGCTTCCCCAGACATAAGACTGAGGTAGATCAATTTCTCGTCCCCGAAAACCCCCACATATCAAATTTCAGCGAAATCGTTAGGGTCGTTTCCGAGATCACATGCTTTTTCAAGCAATTAGCGCCATCTGCCGGGCTGATTTGTGAATCTAAACAATCCAGGGCGCCACTCAAACGCATACAGAAAAATTCATTTAAATCGGTCAAGCCGTTTAGGAGGAGTTCAATGACATACACACGCACAGCAGAATTATATATATAAAGATGTATGTATTTATAAATTACTAGCTTTCGCTCGCGGCTTCGCCCGGTGAATTTCGAAACTTCCATCCCTAATTTTATCGTTGGAATTTCCAAAAATCCTTTCTTAGCGGATGCCTACGTCATAACATCTACCTGCATGCCAAATTTCAGCCCGATCCGTCCAGTGGTTTGGGCTATGCGTTGATAGCTTACTATGACAGCCAGCCAGTCTCCTTTGAGTTATATAAATATTTAGATTTAAGTATGCATACTCAAATTAGTTGTGTGGTTACCATAGTAACGAATCTGCTTAGTTTAGGATATTTATTTATTTAATTATGACGCTATCTTTTCGTTATACTAGCTGTATTTTTGATCTTGCACAACCCGCTAGGAGATGATTGTACCCATGAAAACAAACAACTTTTATTATGGAATCAACTCTGAAATCGCGAAAAAATATCAGCTGTTTTGTAACAAAAGTTCAATGCCCTCCCGACCATAATGTGTGAAACAGCTGATATTTTTTTCGAGATTTCAGAGTTGGTCCCACAGTAAAATTTGGTTGTTTTTATGAGTAGAATCATCTCCTAGCAGGTTGTGCAAGACCAAAAATACACCTAGTATTTTATTTCCTCCCAAAAAACCCGCATACATCAAGGAGTTTTCCAACTCATTTAATCAGCCACAGTCTATGATTAAACATTCAATGAATTGAAAAACTTTATTGACTTTTTAACGTCATAAATCGTGACCTGGCTGAATTAGCTGGTCGGGTGTAGTGGTTAGTGACCCTGACTGCTTAACCGGAGGTCATGGCTTCGATTCCCTCCCAGGTTATATTTTTGTGTGATAAGGGGCCATAAATTTTTACTGATATGTAGAATTTGTGAAATTAAGGTCGGTAGATTTAGGCCGTGTAGAAGCTTGGCTCTACAAGAGATCTGATAAATTTTTACAGGGCAAACCTTATGTGGTTGTCTTGGCAACATTTAACATGAAATGTTTTTGGTGGGATTTCAGTTCTTTTTGTAAGTTGCAAGGCAGTCTTTTTAAAGTTTATATTTTTTTTTCTTTTTTTGGGGTGTATTTCTTGTACATCAGCAGTGCCGGTTTTCATAGCCCATACTGTCTTTGCATGTTTACTTAGACGATTTACTTATTTCTTTACAAAACTTCCACCCCCCATTTTAGGGGATGGAGGGCGAAAGTTATAAGTTTATGAATTTTTTTGTTGGTTGTATACTTAACTCAGACTACATACCAAATTTCAGCATTCTAGCACTTCAGGAAGTAGTCAAACATTTTGATGATCATCAGTGTGTCAGTGATGAAATCGATGTATTTTAGATATCAATAAAATCTAAAGTATTACAGCTATTCAATTGAGACTTTGTATATTTAATGAGTCTATTATTGACATCATATCTTGTAAATATTAACTATCTGGTACATCGGAAACCAACTCTATGAGGGTTCAAAAAACGACGAAACACTTCGAGGAAAGGTACAGTCTGTCAAGAAAGTCATGAAAAGAGGGGAGGGCGCCACCATCGTTCACATGGTATCCCGAAAAACTTCGACTAAATGGTTTAGATACTTTGGTTCTTAAAATAGTAATTACAGATTTTTACCCTCCATTTATTACTGTGTATGTTTTATTTTACTGATCTATCTGACACTCAACTATCTATATGACACGTGCAAAAACCAGGGTAAACTAGATTTTCAGAAAATCTGGTTTGATCCACTTTTGTTTTCTTCAAAACCTTCAAACACGTTTTTGTCGTTCGTTTTTTCGTCTCTCTCCAGCTGTCGCATGTACGTCGAAAGGAAGTGTTCGAAGTTCAAAGTGTCGACTTCTGTCCTACCGTGTCAGTATGGCGCTGATAGAATATCGGATTAGTATGTGAGATCAATTGCAAAAATAAAAGAGTTAAACATATTTCTTTATTTATTAGAATCCAAATAACCAGAGTCGAGGTATTCGATTTCCGAAATGTTGCCTGAAACTTCTTCATACTGAAATTGGTCCACATCATCTATTTGTATCGTGGTCAGCTTTTCCTGTATTTTCCAGGCGTTGAAAATTTACCTTCATTTTTTCAGCTTTCGTCCACAATGCATCAAACTTTACTTTCGGAGACACCTAAAATCAATAAATACATTTTATAAATAAAAAACACCAAAATATCAAAACTGTTGAGTGGTAGCATAAAAAACCGTAGATAAACTTCATAACCTCAACAACACATAAACAATGTTAAAGATAGATAAATTATACTTAAAAACAGAAAATTGACTAAACATTATGTTTCCATCAATGTGTTTAACTGTAGAATATATTTACGTACCGGTTAACTTTACTATTCGACCGTAAACATCGTCTTTGCTTGTCCCATCACTCCCACTTTGAATTTCGGGCATACAACCTTGAGAAACCTAAAATTTGCACATTTCAAGCACCGCTCTTATAAACAATTCGATTCATTTTTATCTCTTCATGGTCACACGATTATAAAAACTCGAAATGGTACAAAAAATTGTAAAAAATCAACCACACAGCTACGATGTGACAGTTGATGTACACAGCTTGACAATTATTCAGTGCTGCCAGTATTAGAAAAAAAAGTAGTTCCCAAAACATTCTTTTCAAGACTTACTTGACAGACTGTAGGTAGTGCCCTTGCGCTTCGCTTGCTGGTCTTGGCGGGGGCACGACCGTGCCCCCCGATATAATGTATTTACACATTACATAAGTATAGCATTATGTAGTATATCAGTTGTCTGATCAATTTGACTGCATCAAAAACTTTTAACTTTTCACCATCATAAATCACACAGTCCATACCTCTACTCAATACATACATGCAACATGTCGTAATGTCGTCTGTCCGTTGAATAACAAGCAGCGGCATTGATTCATCCATGATCGCGAGGTCGTGGGTTCGAAGCCGTATTGATAAAGGATGCACGGAGCATTTAGTTACCATATGCGTCCAATATGCTTAAAGATTTCCCGTTTAAGTGATAATGGACTTTAAGTTTATAGAAATAGGGTTGAAAGTAGATAGTGTGTGTAATTCAGGCGGTATTTATTGAGTTGACCTTATCGATCAAGTAAGTATTTGACTTGTACAAATGTGAATTAAGATTTGTTTGTGATGGAAGAAAAAACTGATTGTTATGCTGAGAAAAACATGTCTAAACTACACTCTGTGTAACATTAGTTGTACCAGAGAAAGTTCGTCATAAGTAGTTCAGGAATTTTGGAGATCGGCCGGAACAAACATACAGACAAAAATAAAAAGATTTTTTGGGTCCACGGGTATGTTCTATCGAATGTATTTTAGTAAGTTATAATATTTTGTAATTTCGATTTTACGTATTTGTATGAATGTATACCTATGTTTTCATTTATCTATTTTTACTATTCGAATCGGTAATTACGTGTTGTAGACAGAAAATTATGAAAATTTACAAAAAATAGTACCGATGCAACTACAGGCACATTAAACAAGTCTTAATATTTTCGTCTTTGCCTAATAAATTTCACGCTCCATTAATAATTTTGGTATTTACATAATATCTCGGATTAAAAATAAAGTTTTGTTTGATTACATTTAATTTAGCAAAGCACGAACATAATAGCTGCAAAAAAGAACTTGAAAAAATTCTCTAGCTAAAGAACATCTTTATCTCATATTTATTGTTCCGACCTTTACTAAATTAATTCAAAATCGAGCTCAAAATACTCATAACAAATAAAAAACACAAAAAATTATATAACTGAAAAAAAAAACTACCGAAATAGTAGAAACGCCTTTGACATGACAACACTGCACCAAACGCTCGCAAGTGTGCGTGATATTCTAAATATAAGATAAATCTTCGGTTAAATCACACGTTTGCATATTCTATTTATATCCACGGTATTTAAAGAAGCAGGTAAATGTCAGAAGTTAACCTTTTACATAGTATCGATTTAATTAGGATTGTTTCGCAAATTGAGTCTTTAGTATAATCGACCTTAAAAAAACCGGCTGTGATCGAAAGGGTCTGATTATGATCCCCGTAAGATCCCCAGTTAATATTTTTTTATTTATTAACTAGATGACCCGGTGAACTTCGTATCACTTACCTATCAATGTAAACTTTATTTAAACTATATCACCTTTTTTCATAAAAAATTTGTATCGATTTCGCCACATTATCACAATCTGGATTGACGTGTTTAGGGGCGGCCTAATAGTTGTTTAGTAATCTGGCAATACTGTCATTGTCCCTTAACTTTTGACGAAAAGATTGTTGAAAGGACATGTTATGGAATGGGCTTATAATAATTTTGTTTTTGAACAACTATCATGTGCGGTTTTTCTGGTAGGGAAAATTGTCCAGGATGGCCATACAGAAACAAAAAAAATATTAAAAGCACCATTATTTAATAAATAAATATTTTAAATCCAGATATTTTTTTACCCATAAAACCAACTATAATAGGTGTACTGATGACAAAAATGGTAAATAAAATATGATGACAGCAACACTGGGGAAAAGGATTAAAATGTTTATAGCAATACTAATATTATAAAGAGGATTTTTTTTGTATTTTTGTTTGTTACTCTTTCACGCAAAAACGACTGAACAGATTTTGATAAAACTTTACAGAAATATAGGTTATAAAATATATCAGAATAAGACAGGCGATAATTTGTGCAGTTTATTTAACAGTGATGTTTGATTAGTTGTATTTTTCTATTAGCTGATGAGATGATTGGGACCTACTTGCGGCCTACTCTGGGTAAAGCTAAAAAGGCTTTAGGTACTAATTTTAGCCCCTAGCCATGAGTGACCAAATAAAGATATTTTTTAAAAGAGAGTGAGATATATCGAGATATATATCTGGTTAATCCATTCTAAAATTATAAATGCGATAATAACTCTGTCTGTCTGTCTCTTCTTCACGCCTAAGCCACTGAACCGATTTGAATAAAATTTGGTACAAATATAGTCTGGGACCCGAGAAAGAACAGTGTTCATCCCGGAAATCCCCCGGGAATGGGAACAAAGTCGCAGGCAAAAGCTAGTATAAAATAAATTAAAATAAACCCAATCATTATAATATAAGTACTTCATTTACACAACAAAGATGAAAGAAATGGTAGGTATTTCGCTTTGTGATTAGTATCCCAGTTTGGTTGAGGCATTGCAAACTTTAATTCAACCTTATTGCCCGTTAAAAAAAATGATTCTGTACTTTGTCAAGATTATGACTATGGTAGTGATCGTCACATAAGGCAAGTTAAACGTCTTTAGGCGGCTCATGTGAATCTGACACGAAGGCAACTGACTTCTTCATCTGCCTTCTGCAATAATTCGTCGTGTAGCACTATTACACACCCCTGTAATAAGCCAAAGTTGTATGTTACGTACCTAATATTATACAAATGTTAATCTCATATGGATATGAAACAATGTATCAACCTTGGCGAGGCACACGGTCTAAAATCGAAATTGCGTGTAAGCTACACCCTCTTCTTTACAGATTTATCGGTAGACGTTATAAACAGTGCTTCTGGGATGTGACCGCGGTGATTTCGTAGTCATTCTTTCACTTTTTACTTAAAAATTCTTGAAAATAACAGAATATGTAAACAAACAAACGTAATGTCACTTGACAGATGACATGATAACAATACCATATAAAAATCAATATTTGTTTTACTTTTTTTTTGTCATGAGCTATAATTATCTGCATGATTTGGATTTAATTTTATGAAAATGATTCCTTTGCGTCTTTTGAAAACAATTAAACATTACTTGTGTCAGGTTGACGGGTTGTAACCTCTATGGTTGTAATTGTCACACTTGAATTTAACACTTGATTTGCGGGTACTTTTAAACTTTTATCTTGAAAAATGAAATTGTTGTTTTACTCTATCTTTCTCGCAATTTTTCCATATTTTCTCACCGTTTGGACCTACCCTGGACTACGACAAACATTTTAAACCCAAAATAAGCTCAATCGGCCCAGCCGTTCTCGAGTTTTAATCAGACTAACGAACATCAATTCATTTTTATTTATATAGATAAATCTCTATGCACAAATAAAAACATTGCACAACAGCGGACTTAATGCCTTAGGCATGTAAATATTTAACTTTATTTTATTTTTAGCGACAATAGACAATTTTTCACGTTCAGTAAAAACTGTGGTTAAATGATAAATTATATTTATTTTGTAAATCGGTTCAAAATATCACTTTTACACGTAATTATTTTTCTTATTTTAGGCGAATGCCACTTTAGGCTTTACTGGTTAACCTATACGTTTGGACTTAAAACGATGGCGCCGATTCCCTTGGTCACAAAACTAAACTAAAATATCAGTTTAGTCCTTAAAAAAATCCTACCGACCTTCTCAAGTATCATCTTACCAAATTTCATTTGGGATTGGTTTAGTCCTGTCAAATTAAGATACTCTACATATAAAAAAATTGGACGCAATTAAAACATGGCAAATAAAAATGAGTCGATTTACGTCATTACGCTCTACGCTAATTTAACAGGACTAGCCCAATATTTAGTGTCTGTCCTTTTCTTAATAACATGGGAAGAGGAAGATGCATTGAACTTAAATTTTGTTTAGATTGTGAACAAGGGAATCAGCATCGATGCCCTTCAATTTAAAGTGTTGCCACAATACGAACTATATTCTACCAAACACGTCAATATTGAAACTTATTAAAATTCTCGTCTTATCAATGAAAATACACATGACGTATTCTTACGTAAACCCGACGCATGTTGACCTACTCAACACTATTCATAAAAATTGCACACACTCGGAATCGAACACGTGAACAATTGGTATAATACCTTATTTTTAAAAGCAGTTTGTTTGTGTAAAACAGACGGACTGTATTTAAAATGCACTCAGACTGAAAATTTACATTTTAAATGCAGTTACAGTTAGTACGGTGAGCTACACAGCTTATACTGGTTAAGTATAGCTTGATAGCTATACTTAACCAGTATAAGCTGACTTCTGATTGTACGAAAAACATACACAATGCGAGGTCAGCTAAAACTGGTTTTGTATAGCTTGATGTGTAGCCGTGTGTACGAGTGCAATGTAACTGCAATTGGACTTCACACCGTTGGTTTGCAGTTATTTAATTATATTTAGCAATTCCTCTTCGCCCGTTACCTTACTTGAGATTGAACGTGTGTTCGGTTTGCGCATAAAATCGTAAAGATTGCATACGTGACTCTCACCCGTGACAGTAAAGATAAAGTGAACAGTTTTGCTTAAACATAATTAAAAATTAATTATTTTTTGACCGGCCGCCGCAGTGCGCACGCACCGAAGCGAAAACTAGTCGGTTAAACCCCGCCCACACGCAGGAGCGGGACAGTATCCATAATTGCTCTCTCGCTTACGCGCGCGCCTGAGTGCTCTGTGTACTACGTGATCGCATCTAATCCTCGAAATATCAACGACGTGTGTGCGTAACGATACTGGACCGTATACAATGCCTCGCATCCAACGCTCGCCTACGGCCGCTCCTTGCGTGAACTCCAATGTACTGCAAGCAAAGTCAGACTCAGATATACCCGCAGCGGTGTTGGACAGTCCAGCCGATAATGTTAACACCGGCCCGCGATTCAAACGTCCTTGCCCAGAATTTTCACCTGGTAATGAACTACAAGACGTCAAACGTGAAATACTGCAAATGTTAACGACCTGGAAAAAAGAACAAGAGGAACGTCTCACGAAATTCTCTCAAGAGCAAAATATTTCCCTCTCTAAACTGGTCTCAGAAATAACCGAACTAAAACTACAGAATTTAGCCATACAAAAAACAAACGGCGAAATAGAGAAATCTATTTCATTTGTCACTGCGCAGTACGATGACATGATTAAAAAAATTGATGCTCTGCAAAAAGAAAACCAACTACACAAGGACATCATAACGAACTTAGAATCAAAAATTCAGGACATTCAACAGCTTTCCCGGTCGGCCTGCGTCGAGATCCGCAATGTGCCAGCTATGGAGAATGAGACAGGGTCAGATTTATCGAGTGTAATCAGCAAAGTCGGTGCAGCAGTTGACGTAACCCTTAAAAACACTGACCTACGCGATGCATACCGCTTACCCGGGAAACCAGGCACCATGAGACCTATCATTGCGGAGTTCGTAAATGTGCAAATGAAAAACAAAGTGATCACAAGTGTCCGTGATTTTAATAAAATCCACCCGAACGAGGGTCGACTGAACACAACATGCATTGGTTTACCCGGCGACCGACGTCAGTATATGTTGCGGAATATCTTCCCGCAAGCTCCAGGAAACTCTTTTATACTGCAAGAGAATTCGCGAAACAAAATGAGTACAAGTTCTGCTGGACGGCGAATGGCAAGATTTTCTTGCGGAAAATTGAAGGTGCAAAACAAATACTGATCAACTCGGAGCAAACTCTGCGCAATCTACAACTTAATATAAATCAATGACTGTATGCTATACTTATATACCCAACTGTTATTTACCCATATTATATTGTGAACACTCAAAAGCATAACACTCAAAAAGTACGGAAATGCGTAAAAGTACGTAAATGTTTAACACGTAAGTGCTTAATACTTTTTATAAATTGTACAAATAATTACCTTTTGGTTATATTGTCACACACAGCTTACAATCCTTACTTATGTACTATACTAAAACTCGTAACAATTTTATCTTATAAATTATACTCGCATTCTCTTAACCTCTACAAACCTCATTACTTAATACAATTACACACCCTCTATTCAACTTATTTACATACTTATTTATACACATATTACTCAGTTCACGTAACTAATCACTACCCAACTACAATTATAATCTCCAACCAGTACCGAATATACCAAGTTTCTATTAATTGCCCCCTGCTCGACTTATTGTGTCACTTACTAATACACTTAATTATTTTTTCTAATGGCTAATGTTGCTGTAGTTATTGATGATATCGACAAAACGGCCTTTACTACAAGCATGAAACTCCATAGTATTGACGATTGTAAGTTACACCTAGGCGACTTTGAAGGACAGTACTCTGTGGTTATACAAAATATACGCAGTATAAAAAAGAATTTCGATAATTTCTCTATTCTTTTAAGCCGACTGGATTTTTCGCCCGATATAATTATACTCACAGAATGTTGGCTTGACGTTACGTATACCTGTCCCGAAATTGATAACTACGATTCCCACTGTTCCAAAAACTGCCTGAATCAAAACGATGGTATAGTTGTGTATACCAAATCATCACTTCAGGCCACCGTCGTAGAACCACCCTGCAGGGACTCAAACTGTTTGGTTGTCAATGTCGGAAACGATTTATCACTGATTGCCGTATATCGATCACCATCATTTTATAATATTAGTAACTTTTGCGAATCTTTGACAAAACTGATGGAGACGTGTACGGCAACCACGTGTGCTATTGTCGGGGATCTAAACATTGATATAAAATCGGATTGCACTGACAGACGCACCGCTGAGTACCTGGACTTAACTGGCCACTATGGGTTTTTTCCAGGCCACACTTTGCCTACGCGAGGCGTCAGCTGTCTGGATCATGCTATGCTTAAGACCCAGAAGTCGGCAACTGTTATTGTGTGCGATACGGGCATAACAGACCACGAGACGATTATATTAGCCGTTCACAAAGAATCTACGAGGGCTAAAGTTCAGAAACGACACGCAAGAATTGACTACATAAAATTAAAAAAAAGATGTTGAAAACGAATCCTGGACTGGCTTCTAAAAGAGACCAACGTAACGATTGCATTTCAAAAATTTGTTGAAATTATGTCAAGTAAAATTAAACAGCACACCACCAACTGTGTATCGCGTAGCGCAGACAATCTTATTAAACCATGGATTACTAAAAACCTCTTGAAATGCATAAGACGACGTGATCTAATGCACATTAATGCAAGAAAAAAGAAAATCGCGATAATCTTGTCGTCCAACAAGAATATAAAAAGTACCGAAATTACTGTAACAATATTCTTACGAATCTTAAACTTGACCATGACCGTAAACTTCTTATGGAAACAAAAGGCGACTGTAAAAAGCTTTGGCACGAAATTAAAAAATCTGCAATATTAAAAATAAAAAAAACAATAACACCGAACTTTTCACAGACACCGAAAATCCTGTTTCCACACTTAATAATGTTAACGAATACTTTTCCACTGTTGGTCAAACTCTTGCAGCAAAAACACTCAGTCAGCTGGGCTTAACCGAAACTGAATTGGCACGTAACAACGAGCAGTACAGTACTGTCAACCCTTGCTCAAATTCTTTCTTTCTTGCACCGACTGACGATAAGGAAATATTTTCTATTATTTCCCGTCTTAAAACTGCGTCAGCAACTGGTTATGACGGCATTAGTAACACATTCCTAAAGCTATGCTCACACACTTTAGCCGGTCAATTGCTTTCCTATGCAACTTAAGCCTAAATTCGGGAATAGTACCTGATTGCGCAAAGGTTGCAAATATATGCCCGATTTTTAAAAATGGAGATCCCAAAGCTATTTCTAACTATCGCCCGATTTCTCTGCTGACAAGTCTCTCTAAAATCCTTGAGAAAGTTGTGAACAAGCGACTTCTCGCGTACCTAGAAAAAAATGAATTATTGTCGGACAATCAATACGGTTTCAGGTTGGCAGGTCACGGAAGATGCAGTAACCAACCTGGCCGATTTCATATCCCTCAACCTTGGCCAGGACAGGCATGTACCGGCATCTTCCTGGACCTCGCCAAAGCATTTGACACAATTTCTAGGAAACTACTGATTAAAAAATGTCTCTTCTGGGAGTTCGTGGCGTTGCCTTGGACTGGTTTACCTCATATCTCGACAATAGAACACAAAAAGTCATCTCAGGAGAATATTCTAGTGACTCAACCATGATACATTTTGGTGTGCCACAGGGAAGCGTGCTGGGACCAACCCTTTTTATTGTCTACATTAACGGGACTATGCGCTATGAAAATCCCCCAAGCTAAAATCTTTACATATGCGGACGACACCGCAATCGTTTTTTACGGTAAAACTTGGGATGATGTTCAGTTATCCGTTGAAACCGGGATCAAAGCTGTTGCGAACTGGCTGCAACATAATCTTTTGACGCTAAATGTAGACAAAACGAAGGCAATAAACTTTGCTGTCTCAAAACGCACGTCCGCTGGCAACGTTGCTTCTCTGCAACTACACTCTTGCCCTGCCCGCTCTGGCCCAGGAAATTGTACTTGCCCTTATATCGAGCAAACAGATACGATTAAATATCTCGGAGTGTTTGTGGATAACCGTTTATCATGGTCCACAACATCTGGCTGCTTTAAGGGGTAGGGTCCGAAAGATGCTCCGGATCTTTAAGCAATTGGGTAAGATTGCAGATGACTCAGTCCTAAAGATGATTTATTACTCTTTGTGTCAATCAGTCCTTAACTACTGTATAGTAGCATGGGGCGCGGCTGGTAAAACCTCATTGATTGGGGTAGAAAGAGCACAGCGAGCTCTGCTTAAAGTTGCCTACAGACGACCGTTCCGATACCCAACGGATAGACTATACACTGACGTGGGAGTACTTAGGGTCAGACAGCTTTAAATCCTGTCTGTCACTCTGAGATTCCACCAAACCTCCTTGAGTACTTGCACTCTGTCAAGTCGAAGGGTACATTGGAAAAAGGTTCGATCCAGTAAAACAATCGGCAGAAAGTGTTATAGTTATATGGACCACACATTTACGCGAAACTGAACGACCAGCATAAAAATTCTACACCTAACACGTACTAAATGTAAAGCTAAGGTAATTGAATGGATTCTAACACTGGATTATGATTCGAGTGATTGCTTGTTATCCTAAGAAATCATGGAACTCGCATATTTTACATATATAAATAACATAATTATACATACATATACATAAATATTATATAACATAATTATACATTCATAAATAATATAATTATACATATATAAATAATATCACATACACATATAAACTTATAGCACAAACTTATAAATAACACTCACTCCACCCACACAAGCCCACACAACACTCATTCAAAATAAAATAAAAAATAGAAAATAGGTTAATCCTCTTTTGATTTTGTTACTTTCTTGTTTTTTTTTTTTTTATTCCTAGTTCTAAGATTATGAGTATTATCTTTATTCTAAATTTAAAACTTAAATTTATTGTAATAAAAAAAAAAAATACATTACATTACTTTAAAACTGTAAACGGAGCGAAGGAGCCTGGAACTCACGACACAGGGAATCCTAGTGTGAGTTTCAGGAATCAATGTAATAACTGTATTTTCTCGAAACAATAAATTATTCTTTATTCTTTATTCTTTAATTAAAAAATTAATTAAAAAGTGTCGTGATGGCCTAGTGATTAAGGCAGGTCCTCTCATGCATGAGATTCTGGGTTCGAATCCGGACCAGTACCAATGTGACTTTTTAAATTCATATTTGTACTATCTTAAGTTTATCTTGGGCATCACAGGCATCGGTGAAGGAAAACATCGTGAGGAAACATGGACTTGTACAGTTCCAAATCGCCAATCCACCTTGAGCAAGCGCGGTGATCAATGCTCGTGCCTTCTCTGTATGAGAAGAGGCCTTTGCTCTGCAGTGAGACAGTAACAGGCTGGTATTATTTATATTGATAAAAAAAACGTCGAATAAATACCAATTTTTTCCACGTCTTTGTACTACTCGCTCTGTTTAAAATTAAATTTCTGCGTTATCACTTTATTTATAACTCCAAAAAATATCACAACTCATAACGAGCGACGTATTCGCATGGCATGACGTACATTACTGCCCCACTGACCTACACGCAGTAAAAACTACACGCCTACGCGTCAATGGACGTCTCGTGTGATAAACGCATCGCTTCTTTTACATGTTTGCCTAGTAACACAGATGTTATTTTAGTTGCTAGAATTGAGTACATGACAGCACCAATTAGTTTATTTTACATACTTTTTTTATAATCTGTCAAAATGTGATTTTTATATGATGTATAGCAACAAAAGTTGTGACGATTTTCGTGCCAATTGACTGTGTTAGATAGCAAACAATTCAAAATAAATCTACACTAATATTATAAAGAGGAAAACTTTTTTTGTTTGATTGTAATGAATAGGATCAAAAACTACTGGATCGATTTTTAAAATTCTTTCAC
>JAWMCH010000230.1:0-25669 GCA_033675125.1 Athetis lepigone | reverse complement strand
ACCTAACCTAACCTAACCTAACCTCACCAAACCAAACCTAACAAAACCAAACCAAACCTAACCTAACCTAACCAAACATTAACAAAAAATATCAATAAATCATAAACAATAGAAAATTTAAAATTAAACAATTAATTTAATATCAATTGCCACAACCGCGCTTACATGACATTTTCCTTTTCATGAAATTCATTATTATATGCCCTCGAACTCACGAATTCTATCTTTGTCGTCTTGAATTGAAGCTGGGCTGTTTGCGTAAAAGTTCACTTATACGTGGCTTTAATAGAAGAATTTGCAAGGTGCTTATCACAAGGTCGCGGTGGCCAATTGTGATTACCTGTCCGATAGATAACATAATCGGTAGATTCACAAACCAGCTCTACAAACTTTTCACCATTATTTGGTGAATTTCGATAATTTCTATGCATAGTTAAAACGTGCAAAAAAAAAATTTTTTTTTTTAAACTATTAAAATTAACAATAACAATAACAATAACAATAACAATAACAATAACAATAACAATAACAATAACAATAACAATAACAATAACAATAACAATAACAATAACAATAACAATAACAATAACAATAACAATAACAATAACAATAACAATAACAATAACAATAACAATAACAATAACAATAACAATAACAATAACAATAACAATAACAATAACAATAACAAAAACAATAACAAAAACCATACAATAAACAATAAACAATAACAATAACAATAACAATAACAATAACAATAACAATAACAATAACAATAACAATAACAATAACAATAAACAATAACAATAACAATAACAATAACAATAGCAATAACAATAACAATCGGCATTTAAAACTATTATTAACAAAAAATATTAACAAAAACAAACCTAACCTAACCTCACCAAACCAAACCTAACAAAACCAAACCAAACCTAACCTAACCTAACCAAACATTAACAAAAAATATCAATAAATCATAAACAATAGAAAATTTAAAATTAAACAATTAATTTAATATCAATTGCCACAACCGCGCTTACATGACATTTTCCTTTTCATGAAATTCATTATTATATGCCCTCGAACTCACGAATTCTATCTTTGTCGTCTTGAATTGAAGCTGGGCTGTTTGCGTAAAAGTTCACTTATACGTGGCTTTAATAGAAGAATTTGCAAGGTGCTTATCACAAGGTCGCGGTGGCCAATTGTGATTACCTGTCCGATAGATAACATAATCGGTAGATTCACAAACCAGCTCTACAAACTTTTCACCATTATTTAGTGAATTTCGATCATTTCTATGCATAGTTAAAACGTGCAAAAAAAAAAATTTTTTTTTTTTAAACTATTAAAATTAACAATAACAATAACAATAACAATAACAATAACAATAACAATAACAATAAAAATAACAATAACAATAACAATAACAATAACAATAACAATAACAATAACAATAACAATAACAATAACAATAACAATAACAATAACAATAACAATAACAATAACAATAACAATAACAATAACAATAACAATAACAATAACAATAACAATAACAATAACAATAACAATAACAATAACAATAACAATAACAATAACAATCGGCATTAAAACTATTATAACAAAAAAATATTAACAAAATCAAACCTAACCTACCCTCACCAAACCAAACCTAACAAAACCAAACCAAACCTAACCTAACCTAACCAAACATTAACAAAAAATATCAATAAATCATAAACAATAGAAAATTTAAAATTAAACAATTAATTTAATATCAATTGCCACAACCGCGCTTACATGACATTTTCCTTTTCATGAAATTCATTATTATATGCCCTCGAACTCACGAATTCTATCTTTGTCGTCTTGAATTGAAGCTGGGCTGTTTGCGTAAAAGTTCACTTATACGTGGCTTTAATAGAAGAATTTGCAAGGTGCTTATCACAAGGTCGCGGTGGCCAATTGTGATTACCTGTCCGATAGATAACATAATCGGTAGATTCACAAACCAGCTCTACAAACTTTTCACCATTATTTAGTGAATTTCGATCATTTCTATGCATAGTTAAAACGTGCAAAAAAAAAAATTTTTTTTTTTTAAACTATTAAAATTAACAATAACAATAACAATAACAATAACAATAACAATAACAATAACAATAACAATAACAATAACAATAACAATAACAATAACAATAACAATAACAATAACAATAACAATAACAATAACAATAACAATAACAATAACAATAACAATAACAATAACAATAACAATAACAATAACAATAACAATAACAATAACAATAACAATAACAATAACAATAACAATAACAATAACAATAACAATAACAATAACAATAACAATAACAATAACAATAACACTAACAATAACAATAACAATAACAATCGGCATTAAAACTATTATTAACAAAAAATATTAACAAAAACAAACCTAACCTAACCTCACCAAACCAAACCTAACAAAACCAAACCAAACCTAACCTAACCTAACCAAACATTAACAAAAAATATCAATAAATCATAAACAATTAAAAATTTAAAATTAAACAATAAATTTAATATCAATTGCCACAACCGCGCTTACATGACATTTTCCTTTTCATGAAATTCATTATTACCAATTTGCAAAGTGGCTGCCGTATGCCCTCGAACTCACGAATTCTATCTTTGTCGTCTTGAATTGAAGCTGGGTTGTTTGCGTAAAAGTTCACTTATACGTGGCTTTAATAGAAGAATTTGCAAGGTGCTTATCACAAGGTCGCGGTGGCCAATTGTGATTACCTGTCCGATAGATAACATAATCGGTAGATTCACAAACCAGCTCTACAAACTTTTCACCATTATTTAGTGAATTTCGATAATTTCTATGCATAGTTTAAAACGTGCAAAAAAAAAATATTTTTTTTTTTAAAAACTATTAACAATAACAATAACAATAACAATAACAATAACAATAACAATAACAATAACAATAACAATAACAATAACAATAACAATAACAATAACAATAACAATAACAATCGGCATTAAAACTATTATTAACAAAAAATATTAACAAAAAACAAACCTAACCTAACCTCACAAACCAAACTAACAAAACCAAACCAAACCTAACCTAACCTAACCAAACATTAACAAAAAAATATCAATAAATCATAAACAATAGAAAATTTAAAATTAAACAATTAATTTAATATCAATTGCCACAACCGCGCTTACATGACATTTTCCTTTTCATGAAATTCATTATTATATGCCCTCGAACTCACGAATTCTATCTTTGTCGTCTTGAATTGAAGCTGGGCTGTTTGCGTAAAAGTTCACTTATACGTGGCTTTAATAGAAGAATTTGCAAGGTGCTTATCACAAGGTCGCGGTGGCCAATTGTGATTACCTGTCCGATAGATAACATAATCGGTAGATTCACAAACCAGCTCTACAAACTTTTCACCATTATTTAGTGAATTTCGATAATTTCTATGCATAGTTAAAACGTGCAAAAAAAAATTTTTTTAAAAAAAAAACTATTAACAATAACAATAACAATAACAATAACAATAACAATAACAATAACAATAACAATAACAATAACAATAACAATAACAATAACAATAACAATAACAATAACAATAACAATAACAATAACAATAACAATAACAATAACAATAACAATAACAATAACAATAACAATAACAATAACAATAACAATAACAATAACAATAACAATAACAATAACAATAACAATAACAATAACAATAACAATAACAATAACAATAACAATAACAATAACAATAACAATAACAATAACAATAACAATAACAATAACAATAACAATAACAATAACAATCGGCATTAAAACTATTATTAACAAAAAATATTAACAAAAACAAACCTAACCTAACCTCACCAAACCAAACCTAACAAAACCAAACCAAACCTAACCTAACCTAACCAAACATTAACAAAAAATATCAATAAATCATAAACAATAGAAAATTTAAAATTAAACAATTAATTTAATATCAATTGCCACAACCGCGCTTACATGACATTTTCCTTTTCATGAAATTCATTATTATATGCCCTCGAACTCACGAATTCTATCTTTGTCGTCTTGAATTGAAGCTGGGCTGTTTGCGTAAAAGTTCACTTATACGTGGCTTTAATAGAAGAATTTGCAAGGTGCTTATCACAAGGTCGCGGTGGCCAATTGTGATTACCTGTCCGATAGATAACATAATCGGTAGATTCACAAACCAGCTCTACAAACTTTTCACCATTATTTGGTGAATTTCGATAATTTCTATGCATAGTTAAAACGTGCAAAAAAAAAAATTTTTTTTTTTAAACTATTAAAATTAACAATAACAATAACAATAACAATAACAATAACAATAACAATAACAATAACAATAACAATAACAATAACAATAACAATAACAATAACAATAACAATAACAATAACAATAACAATAACAATAACAATAACAATAACAATAACAATAACAATAACAATAACAATAACAATAACAATAACAATAACAATAACAATAACAATAACAATAACAATAACAATAACAATAACAATAACAATAACAATAACAATAACAATAACAATCGGCATTAAAACTATTATTAACAAAAAATATTAACAAAAACAAACCTAACCTAACCTCACCAAACCAAACCTAACAAAACCAAACCAAACCTAACCTAACCTAACCAAACATTAACAAAAAATATCAATAAATCATAAACAATAGAAAATTTAAAATTAAACAATTAATTTAATATCAATTGCCACAACCGCGCTTACATGACATTTTCCTTTTCATGAAATTCATTATTATATGCCCTCGAACTCACGAATTCTATCTTTGTCGTCTTGAATTGAAGCTGGGCTGTTTGCGTAAAAGTTCACTTATACGTGGCTTTAATAGAAGAATTTGCAAGGTGCTTATCACAAGGTCGCGGTGGCCAATTGTGATTACCTGTCCGATAGATAACATAATCGGTAGATTCACAAACCAGCTCTACAAACTTTTCACCATTATTTAGTGAATTTCGATAATTTCTATGCATAGTTAAAACGTGCAAAAAAAAAAATTTTTTTTTTTTAAACTATTAAAATTAACAATAACAATAACAATAACAATAACAATAACAATAACAATAAAAATAACAATAACAATAACAATAACAATAACAATAACAATAACAATAACAATAACAATAACAATAACAATAACAATAACAATAACAATAACAATAACAATAACAATAACAATAACAATAACAATAACAATAACAATAACAATAACAATAACAATAACAATAACATAACAATAACAATAACAATAACAATAACAATAACAATAACAATAACAATAACAATAACAATAACAATAACAATAACAATAACAATAACAATAACAATAACAATAACAATAACAATAACAATCGGCATTAAAACTATTATTAACAAAAAATATTAACAAAAACAAACCTAACCTAACCTCACCAAACCAAACCTAACAAAACCAAACCAAACCTAACCTAACCTAACCAAACATTAAAAAAATATCAATAAATCATAAACAATAGAAAATTTAAAATTTAAACAATTAATTTAATATCAATTGCCACAACCGCGCGTACATGACATTTTCCTTTTCATGAAATTCATTATTATATGCCCTCGAACTCACGAATTCTATCTTTGTCGTCTTGAATTGAAGCTGGGCTGTTTGCGTAAAAGTTCACTTATACGTGGCTTTAATAGAAGAATTTGCAAGGTGCTTATCACAAGGTCGCGGTGGCCAATTGTGATTACCTGTCCGATAGATAACATAATCGGTAGATTCACAAACCAGCTCTACAAACTTTTCACCATTATTTAGTGAATTTCGATCATTTCTATGCATAGTTAAAACGTGCAAAAAAAAAAATTTTTTTTTTTTAAACTATTAAAATTAACAATAACAATAACAATAACAATAACAATAACAATAACAATAACAATAACAATAACAATAACAATAACAATAACAATAACAATAACAATAACAATAACAATAACAATAACAATAACAATAACAATAACAATAACAATAACAATAACAATAACAATAACAATAACAATAACAATAACAATAACAATAACAATAACAATAACAATAACAATAACAATAACAATAACAATAACAATAACAATAACAATAACAATAACAATAACAATAACAATAACAATAACAATAACAATAACAATAACAATAACAATAACAATAACAATAACAATAACAATAACAATAACAATAACAATCGGCATTAAAACTATTATTAACAAAAAATATTAACAAAAACAAACCTAACCTAACCTCACCAAACCAAACCTAACAAAACCAAACCAAACCTAACCTAACCTAACCAAACATTAACAAAAAATATCAATAAATCATAAACAATTAAAAATTTAAAATTAAACAATAAATTTAATATCAATACGGTATTTTACACCATCATCAATTGACGTACTTTTTATGAGCTGTCAAAACGATATTCTCCTATAGATTTTGTATGGCAAAACACCTTATGACGTCACTAAGTAAACAACTCAATTGTCTATCTATTTATTGATTACTAAGCATTTAAAAATCTAATTTCACGGTAAATTGAATAAATACTAGATTTTTAGGGCTTGAATTAGGATGTTTTTTATAGAAATTATGTCTTACATTTATTGGTTAATGGTGTAAAATACCGTATTGCCACAACCGCGCTTACATGACATTTTCCTTTTCATGAAATTCATTATTACCAATTTGCAAAGTGGCTGCCGTATGCCCTCGAACTCACGAATTCTATCTTTGTCGTCTTGAATTGAAGCTGGGTTGTTTGCGTAAAAGTTCACTTATACGTGGCTTTAATAGAAGAATTTGCAAGGTGCTTATCACAAGGTCGCGGTGGCCAATTGTGATTACCTGTCCGATAGATAACATAATCGGTAGATTCACAAACCAGCTCTACAAACTTTTCACCATTATTTAGTGAATTTCGATAATTTCTATGCATAGTTAAAACGTGCAAAAAAAAATATTTTTTTTTTTAAAAACTATTAACAATAACAATAACAATAACAATAACAATAACAATAACAATTACAATAACAATAACAATAACAATAACAATAACAATAACAATAACAATAACAATAACAATAACAATAACAATAACAATAACAATAACAATAACAATAACAATAACAATAACAATAACAATAACAATAACAATAACAATAACAATAACAATAACAATAACAATAACAATAACAATAACAATAACAATAACAATAACAATAACAATAACAATAACAATAACAATAACAATAACAATCGCCATTAAAAACTATTATTAACAAAAAATATTAACAAAAACAAACCTAACCTAACCTCACCAAACCAAACCTAACAAAACCAAACCAAACCTAACCTAACCTAACCAAACATTAACAAAAAATATCAATAAATCATAAACAATAGAAAATTTAAAATTAAACAATTAATTTAATATCAATTGCCACAACCGCGCTTACATGACATTTTCCTTTTCATGAAATTCATTATTATATGCCCTCGAACTCACGAATTCTATCTTTGTCGTCTTGAATTGAAGCTGGGCTGTTTGCGTAAAAGTTCACTTATACGTGGCTTTAATAGAAGAATTTGCAAGGTGCTTATCACAAGGTCGCGGTGGCCAATTGTGATTACCTGTCCGATAGATAA
Organism: Athetis lepigone; assembly: GCA_033675125.1. NCBI lineage: Eukaryota > Metazoa > Arthropoda > Insecta > Lepidoptera > Noctuidae > Athetis > Athetis lepigone. The sequence goes on along the minus strand of JAWMCH010000230.1, from coordinate 17,864 downwards.
CATAATCGGTAGATTCACAAACCAGCTCTACAAACTTTTCACCATTATTTGGTGAATTTCGATAATTTCTATGCATAGTTAAAACGTGCAAAAAAAAATTTAAAAAAAAAAAAAACTATTAGCAATAACAATAACAATAACAATAACAATAACAATAAAAATAACAATAACAATAACAATAACAATAACAATAACAATAACAATAACAATAACAATAACAATAACAATAACAATAACAATAACAATAACAATAACAATAACAATAACAATAACAATAACAATAAAAATAACAATAACAATAACAATAACAATAACAATAACAATAACAATAACAATAACAATAACAATAACAATAACAATAACAATAACAATAACAATAACAATAACAATAACAATAACAATAACAATAACAATAACAATAACAATCGGCATTAAAACTATTATTAACAAAAAATATTAACAAAAACAAACCTAACCTAACCTCACCAAACCAAACCTAACAAAACCAAACCAAACCTAACCTAACCTAACCAAACATTAACAAAAAATATCAATAAATCATAAACAATAGAAAATTTAAAATTAAACAATTAATTTAATATCAATTGCCACAACCGCGCTTACATGACATTTTCCTTTTCATGAAATTCATTATTATATGCCCTCGAACTCACGAATTCTATCTTTGTCGTCTTGAATTGAAGCTGGGCTGTTTGCGTAAAAGTTCACTTATACGTGGCTTTAATAGAAGAATTTGCAAGGTGCTTATCACAAGGTCGCGGTGGCCAATTGTGATTACCTGTCCGATAGATAACATAATCGGTAGATTCACAAACCAGCTCTACAAACTTTTCACCATTATTTGGTGAATTTCGATAATTTCTATGCATAGTTAAAACGTGCAAAAAAAAAAATTTTTTTTTTTTAAACTATTAAAATTAACAATAACAATAACAATAACAATAACAATAACAATAACAATAACAATAACAATAACAATAACAATAACAATAACAATAACAATAACAATAACAATAACAATAACAATAACAATACCAATAACAATAACAATAACAATAACAATAACAATAACAATAACAATAACAATAACAATAACAATAACAATAACAATAACAATAACAATAACAATAACAATAACAATAACAATAACAATAACAATAACAATAACAATAACAATAACAATAACAATAACAATAACAATAACAATAACAATAACAATAACAATAACAATCGGCATTAAAACTATTATTAACAAAAAATATTAACAAAAACAAACCTAACCTAACCTCACCAAACCAAACCTAACAAAACCAAACCAAACCTAACCTAACCTAACCAAACATTAACAAAAAATATCAATAAATCATAAACAATAGAAAATTTAAAATTAAACAATTAATTTAATATCAATTGCCACAACCGCGCTTACATGACATTTTCCTTTTCATGAAATTCATTATTATATGCCCTCGAACTCACGAATTCTATCTTTGTCGTCTTGAATTGAAGCTGGGCTGTTTGCGTAAAAGTTCACTTATACGTGGCTTTAATAGAAGAATTTGCAAGGTGCTTATCACAAGGTCGCGGTGGCCAATTGTGATTACCTGTCCGATAGATAACATAATCGGTAGATTCACAAACCAGCTCTACAAACTTTTCACCATTATTTAGTGAATTTCGATCATTTCTATGCATAGTTAAAACGTGCAAAAAAAAAAATTTTTTTTTTTAAACTATTAAAATTAACAATAACAATAACAATAACAATAACAATAACAATAACAATAACAATAACAATAACAATAACAATAACAATAACAATAACAATAACAATAACAATAACAATAACAATAACAATAACAATAACAATAACAATAACAATAACAATAACAATAACAATAACAATAACAATAACAATAACAATAACAATAACAATAACAATAACAATAACAATAACAATAACAATAACAATAACAATAACAATAACAATAACAATAACAATAACAAAAACAATAACAATAACAATAACAAAAACAATAACAATAACAATAACAATAACAATAACAATAACAATAACAATAACAATAACAATAACAATAACAATAACAATAACAATAACAATAACAATAACAATAACAATAACAATAACAATAACAATAACAATAACAATAACAATCGGCATTAAAACTATTATTAACAAAAAATATTAACAAAAACAAACCTAACCTAACCTCACCAAACCAAACCTAACAAAACCAAACCAAACCTAACCTAACCTAACCAAACATTAACAAAAAATATCAATAAATCATAAACAATTAAAAATTTAAAATTAAACAATAAATTTAATATCAATTGCCACAACCGCGCTTACATGACATTTTCCTTTTCATGAAATTCATTATTACCAATTTGCAAAGTGGCTGCCGTATGCCCTCGAACTCACGAATTCTATCTTTGTCGTCTTGAATTGAAGCTGGGTTGTTTGCGTAAAAGTTCACTTATACGTGGCTTTAATAGAAGAATTTGCAAGGTGCTTATCACAAGGTCGCGGTGGCCAATTGTGATTACCTGTCCGATAGATAACATAATCGGTAGATTCACAAACCAGCTCTACAAACTTTTCACCATTATTTAGTGAATTTCGATAATTTCTATGCATAGTTAAAACGTGCAAAAAAAAATATTTTTTTTTTTAAAAACTATTAACAATAACAATAACAATAACAATAACAATAACAATAACAATTACAATAACAATAACAATAACAATAACAATAACAATAACAATAACAATAACAATAACAATAACAATAACAATAACAATAACAATAACAATAACAATAACAATAACAATAACAATAACAATAACAATAACAATAACAATAACAATAACAATAACAATAACAATAACAATAACAATAACAATAACAATAACAATAACAATAACAATAACAATCGGCATTAAAACTATTATTAACAAAAAATATTAACAAAAACAAACCTAACCTAACCTCACCAAACCAAACCTAACAAAACCAAACCAAACCTAACCTAACCTAACCAAACATTAACAAAAAATATCAATAAATCATAAACAATAGAAAATTTAAAATTAAACAATTAATTTAATATCAATTGCCACAACCGCGCTTACATGACATTTTCCTTTTCATGAAATTCATTATTATATGCCCTCGAACTCACGAATTCTATCTTTGTCGTCTTGAATTGAAGCTGGGCTGTTTGCGTAAAAGTTCACTTATACGTGGCTTTAATAGAAGAATTTGCAAGGTGCTTATCACAAGGTCGCGGTGGCCAATTGTGATTACCTGTCCGATAGATAACATAATCGGTAGATTCACAAACCAGCTCTACAAACTTTTCACCATTATTTGGTGAATTTCGATAATTTCTATGCATAGTTAAAACGTGCAAAAAAAAATTTTAAAAAAAAAAAAACTATTAGCAATAACAATAACAATAACAATAACAATAACAATAACAATAACAATAACAATAACAATAACAATAACAATAACAATAACAATAACAATAACAATAACAATAACAATAACAATAACAATAACAATAACAATAACAATAACAATAACAATAACAATAACAATAACAATAACAATAACAATAACAATAACAATAACAATAACAATAACAATAACAATAACAATAACAATAACAATAACAATAACAATAACAATCGGCATTAAAACTATTATTAACAAAAAATATTAACAAAAACAAACCTAACCTAACCTCACCAAACCAAACCTAACAAAACCAAACCAAACCTAACCTAACCTAACCAAACATTAACAAAAAATATCAATAAATCATAAACAATTAAAAATTTAAAATTAAACAATAAATTTAATATCAATTGCCACAACCGCGCTTACATGACATTTTCCTTTTCATGAAATTCATTATTACCAATTTGCAAAGTGGCTGCCGTATGCCCTCGAACTCACGAATTCTATCTTTGTCGTCTTGAATTGAAGCTGGGTTGTTTGCGTAAAAGTTCACTTATACGTGGCTTTAATAGAAGAATTTGCAAGGTGCTTATCACAAGGTCGCGGTGGCCAATTGTGATTACCTGTCCGATAGATAACATAATCGGTAGATTCACAAACCAGCTCTACAAACTTTTCACCATTATTTAGTGAATTTCGATAATTTCTATGCATAGTTAAAACGTGCAAAAAAAAATATTTTTTTTTAAAAAACTATTAACAATAACAATAACAATAACAATAACAATAACAATAACAATAACAATAACAATAACAATAACAATAACAATAACAATAACAATAACAATAACAATAACAATAACAATAACAATAACAATAACAATAACAATAACAATAACAATAACAATAACAATAACAATAACAATAACAATAACAATAACAATAACAGTAACAGTAACAATAACAATAACAATAACAATAACAATAACAATAACAATAACAATAACAATAACAATAACAATAACTGCTTACGCAAGCTAGATATTGCTAGTTGATAAAATTTTAGTATCACGTTTCTGAACGCATCTCACATATTAAGAATAGAATTCCTATTGGACGACATTATTGAGCCAATCATACTCCTTTTTCTTGTCCAATCCAATTTCCGCACTGCAAAATATGCTACACCGCAAAGCCAATGAGCGACGCTTCCGCCGAAGCCATGTTTAAGAAGAAGCCATCAACATCCGCCCTCTTGCGAATCAAGACGCCAACCGCTCAACACCGTTTTCGTAACTCCGCATAAAATCGCTATACCAGTGTACCTGTGCTGCGTATAACTTAAACTATTTAACGTGTCGGCCGACACCAGTGACAAAGTGGGATAATACAATCGATTCACCGACGCGAGTGCAAAGAACCGTGTGTGTCTTCAGATAAGTACCTACGTCGGCAGTCGGTGCTCCAAACCGAGATCCAGTGCTTCTAAGTAAGTCATACATATATTCCCATACCTACTCCCATTTTGCTCAATTTACTGTGTCGTCCAATATACGTCATTCGATCCAACATAAAAAGTTATTTTCCCGCAAAAAAAAAAAAACACAACGCTTATTGGTCCTTCGAAAGCCGCTATATCCAACTTCACCATAAGTTTTTGGTCCATTTCGAGTCGGATTCATAGAATCAGCATTTATAGGTCTCATACCTACCTAGGATTTAGGTCAAATACCTAAATTCGTAAAACCGCCATATTGAAACATCTCTTTCAATATATTTCCGCTAGGTACATTATTCATTGTGAACTACTGTACCAACTTAATAGTTCGCCTGTTGCATTGAAATAGCATAGGTAATTATTAAAACCGCTAATTATCGTGAGTTAGTTTGGCAAACTTGCCTACAACTTATACTCAACCGCAATAATTTCTTACACCCGCGATAAAATAAAAATATTCTTGAAGTCTACCCACTAGACCTAAATTATTATTATTTTATATCCGTTGTACTTTCTAGAACTATTCCAACATGGAAGATCTTAAAATCAAAGTTAAATTACTGCAAGCCAAAAATCAAGCAATCTTTGAGCGTTTATCGTCATTATATGAAACTTCAAAGAAAATAAATACGACTAGTATTGAGCTTCGTTCGGCAGAGACGTTTATGGCAGACACACAAATACTCTCGGTCATTCGTCAGGAATTTAGTACCAACATAGATAAAATAAATACATATTCTTTACAATTAAATCCTGATCATAAAATTGATTATAACAGTCAAATATCATTTGACGGCGTTTACACTCGTGTCGAGAGAATACGTTCACTTATTGAAGCGAATTCCTCAAGGTCATTGAATGACTCAAAGTCTAGCGATACCGCGACGCAGTCAAAATGCTCGGTCAAGCTGCCACCAATTCAGATTCCGTTCTTTGACGGTAAAATTGAAAATTGGCCAGTTTTTTATGAATCATTTAAATCTAATATACATGGCAATTTAAACCTTACAGATTCTCAACGTGTGCAGTATTTATTAGGTAATCTAAAAGGAAATGCATTGCAAATTACCGCCGGAATTATTCCGTCAGGGGAAAATTACGTGTCTATCTGGAACAGTTTAGTTCAAAAGTATCAAGATAAACGAGCACTCTAGGCTCACACTATATGTCTAACATATTGAATATCAAACCCGCAATTAATAATTCCGCATCTTTAAATAGTTTTATTGAAAGTTTTCATGCATCTGTTTCGGCACTAGAACAATTAAAAATTGAAGACTTAAAAGATTTTTTGTTTTTAAATTTGGCTTTGAAAAAGTTAGATCCCGCTATTATAAATTTATTCGAAATGCATATGAGAGATGTGGAGATCCCTACTTATAAAGATTTCGTTGAATTCATAAAATCGCAAGTTAAAATATTAGATAGATCTACTTCTTCTCGGACCGCATCATTAGGTAACAACAATAATAAAAATAATTCTTATCGTAATCAGTCACGTGATAATACAGTACATACTTTTGTTGCTTGTGATAATAATCAAACTTGTTTATATTGTAATAACAAAGATCATTGGAAGCTTTACACCTGTCCAAACTTTCAAGCAATATCGGCCAGTTCGCGTTTGGATTTTATTAAAAACAAACGTGGATGTGTAAACTGTCTTAGTGCAACACACACTGCCTCACAGTGTAAATCTATACACACTTGTAGAACGTGTAACAAAAAACATCACTCTCTTTTACATTTGGAACAAAGTTCACAGCCGCGATCGATATCGGCTGACGCTGTACCTAGTTCCGCGCATTCACAACAGGTGGCGCTATGTGCGTGTTCCCGCGTAGGTTTGAGCAATCCACAGACTACGGTTCTTTTGTCAACAGCACAAGTCTATGTTGATAACAAATATAACAAATACGTTTCTGTACGGTGTTTAATAGATAACGCTTCACAAAATAATATAATTACTTCGGCTTGTTGTAAGAAACTGCAATTAAATATTATACCGCTTTCAAATTCAGTCATAAAGGGTGTAGGCACCTCTTCCGGCCTATCATAGGTTACGTGGAGATAACAGTTACTGCAAAAAATAAAACAAATTCTTTTAAAATAACCGCTCTTGTTATTGATTGTATAACGGATAAATTACCATCTCACTTTGTTGACACCTCTGCTGTGCAACATTTGTTCGAGTTACCGCTAGCCGACCCCCTGTGGCACGTGCCCGGTGAAGTTGAATTGCTTCTAGGGGCAAAACTGTTTCCGTATTTATTACTTCATAATAAAATTATCTCACCTACCGCGCCGTCCGCTATTGAAACCGTGTTTGGTTATATTCTTATGGGTGAGATACCCTCTAGTTTATCTAATAACAATAACAGTCTCGTTGATTTAAATACCGCTTCATATTTTTCTACCGCGTTAAATATAGATGATTCTCATTGTTTTCTGTCGTTAGACGAATCTTTACATAAATTTTGGAATATCGAAGAAATACCTTCAAAATCTTTTATGAGCCCCGCTGAACGGGAATGTGAACAGCTGTACGCTTCTACCGTGTCACGTGACTCCAGTGGTAGGTATTGTACCGCGTTACCATTCTGTAAAAATCCAGAATCACTCGGAAATTCATATGCTGTCGCTTATCGACGTTTAATTAATTTGGAAAAAAACTAAGCTTCGCGACCTGCTTTGCGCGCTAGTTATAACGAAATAATCCAAGAGTATATTGATCAAAATTATTTAACTGAAACCGCACCTAGTTCTGTTGATCAGACTATAGGATATTACATACCGCATCACCCTGTTATTAGGAATGATAAACAAACTACTAAAGTACGCATTGTCCTTGATGCAAGTGCTAAGTCTCATAATGGCGTTTCATTAAATGACTTATTGCACACAGGGCCGAATTTACAGGCTGACATATTTATATTACTTTTAAATTTCCGTTTGTTTCCTATTGCAGTTACGGCTGACATAAAACAGATGTACCTTCGAATTAAGGTTATTGATGATCATAGAAAATATCAAAAAATATTGTTTCGATTTAATACTACTGAACCTGTTCGCGAATTTCAATTTAACCGAGTTGCCTTCGGTCTCAAGCCCAGTCCCTTTCTAGCCATGCGCACTGTGTGCCAGCTGTCAGAGGATGAAAAACATCGCTTCCCGCTCGCATCCATTGTCGCTTCTCATGAGCTGTACATGGATGACTTGGCTAATTCAACCCCTACTCTGGAGGAAGCCAAGATTCTATCCGCTGAACTTATTGCCTTATTTAAGGCTGGGGGCTTTGACCTTACTAAGTGGGCAAGTAACTCCTCGGAATTACTAGAGGTTATTCCACATTCTCACCGCTCTTCAATTAACTTTTCTGACGGGGATAATTTAAAGATCCTTGGACTCAAATGGATTCCTTCCGAGGACTGTTTCACCTTTACTACATCTGATATAGATAAAAGTTGTACTAAACGCTCCATACTTTCCACTATCGCCCGTCTGTGGGATGTTCTCGGTTTAGTGGCACCTGTAGTTTTATTCGCGAAATTACTCATAAAAGAGTTATGGAAATTAAACACAGATTGGGATGAAACTCCACCCGATTCTATCGTACTTCTCTTTCAAAAATTTAAAGAGCAGCTGCCTCTACTTTCTTCTTTAAAATTGCCGCGTCATGTAGCCGTTACTATGGGTTGCGTGACAAATATAGTAGGTTTTGCTGACGCCAGCTTGAATGCGTATGGCTGCGTCATATACTTACATGTCACTGACACAGATGGTAACACACACGTAAATTTGGTGTGTGCTAAATCTAAAGTTGCACCTGTTAAGGTCGTATCTCTGGCTCGTCTAGAGCTTTGCGCCGCTGTTCTTTTGTCTAAGCTAATTAAATTAGTTTATGTCACTTACCGCTTTCGCACCGCTATTAATAAAATATTTGCCTTTTCCGATTCTAAAATAACACTTTCATGGATTCATTCTTCACCACACAAGTGGAGCATTTTTGTTTGTAACCGCGTCGCTAAATGTCAAGAAAATCTTGATCCTGAACATTTTTACCATATTAATGGAAAGGAAAATCCTAGTGACTGTCTGTCTCGAGGTCTTCTACCTGAACAGTTACTAAACCATAATTTATGGTGGCATGGCCCTGAGTGGCTTCTGCGACCAACTGCTGAGTGGCCTATCACTCCGTTTGTCTCCTCATGCAGTGAGCAATTGCCTGAGTTTAATAATAAATCTTTAACATTAGTATCTACCGAATCAGAACTTAATTTGATATATAGTCTTTCTCAAAAATTTACATCGTTAAATAAAATATTGCGCATAATTGTATACATTTTGAGATTTTTGCATATTATTCATTATGACAAGTCACATAAGGCAATTACTGTCCGTGAATTAGTTACCGCTGAAATTTATTTAATTCGTTGTATTCAACAATTTCATTTTTTAGATATTTATGACGAAATTAAAAGTAAAAAACTTCGCTCACACTTTAAGAAACTCGATCTGTTTATAGACGAGCATAATATAATTAGAATTGGTGGCAGGTTGTCAAATGCGAACCTTCCTTATGAAGCTCAGCATCCCGCGCTTTTACCTAAACATGATAATTTTACACATGTTCTAATAGACTATTATCATCGCATTCATTGCCATGCCGGTGTAAGCCTTCTTAGCTCTCTGTTACGCCAAAAAATATTGGATCCTCTCTTCCAGAGGTGTCATAAGACAAAGGGTACATGCTTGCAACTTTTGTTTCAAAATTTCTCCTTCTCACCCCAGCCCAAAGATGGCTGATTTACCCGCTTGTCGCGTACAAGAGACTAAAGCTTTCGTTCATACTGGTGTGGATTACGCTGGTCCCATCAAAGTAACTTTATGTCGACGCAGAGGCCAAAGAAGTCAGAAGGCTTACATATGTTTATTCATTTGTTTCGTTACCAAAGCAGTTCATATTGAATTAGTTACCGACGTGTCATCGGACACGTTTATTTCAGCCTTTAAGAGATTTATTTCCCGCAGAGGACCTGTCTCTTATTTATATTCCGACAACGGAACAAATTTCGTTGGAGCCAAGGCTCAATTGCAAGAACTACTTGCTAACCGCTACCGCATAGAGTGGAAAATGATTCCACCCCGCGCCCTCACTTTGGAGGGCTGTGGGAATCAAATATTAAATCTACTAAAACACATTTATACCGTGTTATCGGTTCTCAACTCCTTACTTATGAGGAGCTTTCTACTGTCCTCACTGAAATTGAGGCAGTTCTAAATTCCAGACCGCTCTGTGTCCTGCATGAGGACCCATACCCAGAACCGCTTACTCCCGCTCATTTTATAATGGCTTCTCCATTGACTACGTTGCCTGTCGTGAACGTTCCCGAAACGACTAAATCTCTAACTTGCCGCAAAAAATTGCTTGACCAAATGGTTTGTAGCTTTTGGAAAAGATGGCGTATAGAATATCTACATAACTTACAAGTTAGGCAAAAATGGTTGAATGCCGTCGACAATATTAAGATTGGTACAGTGGTTCTCATACATCAGGATGATGTCCCTCCTTTACGTTGGCCAATGGGCATAATCACCGAGATTTTCCCCGGCAGGGATGGGACAACCCGCGTTGCCATGGTAAAGACATGCAGTGGCTCTTTCAAAAGACCCGTTGTTAAACTATGTCCTTTACCTTCACAATAATTATCTCTCTATACTACCCGCAATATCGAAAGTCCTGGAGAAAATCATAAACACCCGTCTAGTAAACTATCTCGAAAAAAACAAGCTTCTATCAGAAAACCAATATGGGTTTAGACATGGAAAATCCACTGAACAGGCAGTGAACAAACTTATTGAGTTCATTAGTTCAAAACTGGACAAAGGGAAAAAGTGTCTATCCATTTTTTTAGACTTGGCCAAAGCGTTCGATACTATTTCTGTCTCCCTCTTGCTTAACAAACTGGAGGCACTGGGTGTCAGGGATACACAACTTAAACTCTTCAACAGCTACCTATCAGGGCGAAGTCAGTGTGTCAGAGTGGACAAATACAAGAGTACTTACCTTCCAGTTACACACGGAGTGCCTCAGGGCAGTATCCTGGGGCCCACCTTATTCCTCGTGTACATAAATGGACTTACTAGCCTTGGACTGGACAAAGGTGAAATTATCTCTTATGCAGATGATACCGCTCTGGTGTTTGAGGGAGATAGCTGGGAAGAGGTCTTCAACATTTCTCAAAAGGGTTTTGATATGACAAATAAATGGCTACAGAGAAACATACTTACCTTAAATGTCGACAAGACCAAGTATATTTGCTTCAGTATTAGGCAAGCGGTGAGTATTCAAAGTGACCTACGCATTACCCCACATGGTTGCTCCTCTGCGCAAAATTGCACTTGTTTATCCCTAGAACGTGTTAGCAACATAAAATACCTGGGTATTACATTGGACAGTAATCTTAACTTTAAAGAACATGTCAAAATTCTTAGTAACAGAGTAAGAAAATTAATATATGTCTTCAAAAACATACGGCATGTCGTAGACCCTCCACTGCTGAAGCAAATATATCTGGCTCTGTGTCAATCGCTGCTCTCCTACTGCATTTCATCCTGGGGAGGCATCTCCAAAACGACGTTAAAGGTAGTTGAGGTCGCCCAGAGAGCTATCCTGAAGGTTAGCAAGTTTAAACCGATGCGCTTTCCTACTATTACTTTGTACCAGCAGAGTGAGGTTTTGACAGTCAGACAATTATTCATACTTAAACTTATACTTAACGAACACAACAGACTGCCCTACAACCCAATGTTGTTACAAAGACGTCGGAAACATCATGTATGCGCCCATTTAACCACGTGTAAAACTCACTTTAGTAAAAGATATGCTGGTTTCCTAGGCCCTTACCTTTATAATAAAATCAACACTATTTTAAATATATACCCCTTAACTAGCAAACAATGCAAACTAAAAGTATCACAATATTTACAAAAATTAAACTACGAGGAAACGGAAAATCTGCTAGTCGTTACACGTTAAAAGAAAGAAATGAAAATATATACAATAATACTAAATAGTTCACCCAGACACTCACACACTCACACACACTCACACACACACACACACACGCACATACACACACGCACACACATACACACACACACACACAAATATACATCTCACATACAATCTCTAATTTCATTAATCAAATTAGAGAGTTATGTACTTGCCTACTTATAAATTTACCAACAATGTACTTACCAAGTTAACAAGTTCCATCTGTTTGGCATCTTTTATTGTATAATGAATACTCGAGGGGAAAGGTGCTGATAGCCGAAATACAGGCTATGCCTAGTTCGGTTACAGACGCTAATCTCACTACTTTTACTGATACTGTTGCCATATTACCATTGTAAAGTAGTACCTACTAAGTTTCTGGAAATAAACATTTATTATTATTATTATTATTATTAATTAAAAAATTAAAGCCTAATTTAGCTGTAGTTAACATATTTCAATCATTCCTTTTTCAATCCGCTATAATTTAATTTCTTACCTTTTGAGAATACTTCATATCCTCGAAAGCCGGGCAGAATGCTTACGCAAGCTAGATATTGCTAGTTAATAAAATTTTAGTATCACGTTTCTGAACGCATCTCACATATTAAGAATAGAATTCCTATTGGACGACATTATTGAGCCAATCATACTCCTTTTTCTTGTCCAATCCAATTTCCGCACTGCAAAATATGCTACACCGCAAAGCCAATGAGCGACGCTTCCGCCGAAGCCATGTTTAAGAAGAAGCCATCAACATCCGCCCTCTTGCGAATCAAGACGCCAACCGCTCAACACCGTTTTCGTAACTCCGCATAAAATCGCTATACCAGTGTACCTGTGCTGCGTATAACTTAAACTATTTAACGTGTCGGCCGACACCAGTGACAAAGTGGGATAATACAATCGATTCACCGACGCGAGTGCAAAGAACCGTGTGTGTCTTCAGATAAGTACCTACGTCGGCAGTCGGTGCTCCAAACCGAGATCCAGTGCTTCCAAGTAAGTCATACATATATTCCCATACCTACTCCCATTTTGCTCAATTTACTGTGTCGTCCAATATACGTCATTCGATCCAACATAAAAAGTTATTTTCCCGCAAAAAAAAAAACACAACGCTTATTGGTCCTTCGAAAGCCGCTATATCCAACTTCACCAATAACAATAACAATAACAATAACAATAACAATAATAATAATAATAACAATAACAATAACAATAACAATAACAATAACAATAACAATAACAATAACAATAACAATAACAATCGGCATTAAAACTATTATTAACAAAAAATATTAACAAAAACAAACCTAACCTAACCTCACCAAACCAAACCAAACCTAACCTAACCTAACCAAACATTAACAAAAAATATCAATAAATCATAAACAATTAAAAATTTAAAATTAAACAATAAATTTAATATCAATTGCCACAACCGCGCTTACATGACATTTTCCTTTTCATGAAATTCATTATTACCAATTTGCAAAGTGGCTGCCGTATGCCCTCGAACTCACGAATTCTATCTTTGTCATCTTGAATTGAAGCTGGGCTGTTTGCGTAAAAGTTCACTTATACGTGGCTTTAATAGAAGAATTTGCAAGGTGCTTATCACAAGATCGCGGTGGCCAATTGTGATTACCTGTCCGATAGATAACATAATCGGTAGATTCACAAACCAGCTCTACAAACTTTTCACCATTATTTAGTGAATTTCGATAATTTCTATGAATAGTTAAAACGTGCAAAGAAATAATTAAAATTCACAACGAACAATTAAAATTAAAATATTTAAAATTAATAATGACAATAACAATAACAATTGGAGGGTTCAGGGCTAGGCTATCGATTGCGAAGAGGTGGCCAGGTCATATCTCATCTCCTTTACATGGATGATCTGAAACTCTTTGCCCCCACCGATTTGCAACTGATGAAGCTACTGAAAGTAACAGAAACTTTCAGTAGCGCCATCAGGATGGAATTTGGTGTGGACAAATGTGCAGTCATGCAAGTAAAGCGAGGGGAGATTGTGGAATCCGATGGGACTCAACTCTCGGATTCCATACACCTTAGGTCCCTCTCCACAACCGAAACTTACAAATATTTGGGTATGTCGGAAGCGTTAGGCATCAATGCTGCCGACATGAAACAGGCGTTGAGGGAGCGCTTCTTTGGCCGCCTGAATAGAGTACTAAATAGTGTTTTATCAGGCGGAAATAAGGTGCGCGCCTTCAACGGTTGGGTCATGCCGGTTTTGATGTACTCTTTCGGCATACTCAAATGGACTCAGACTGAACTAGACGCCTTGGATAGGAGGGTCCGCGGTCTACTGACTGCAAACCGGATGCATCACCCACGGTCGTCGGTGATGAGGCTGTATATCCCACGGAAGTGTGGTGGTCGAGGTTTCTTAAACGCTAAGACCCTGCACAACCGTGAGATATGCAGTCTTAGGGAGTATTACCTATCGGCCACCGTGGGGATGCATCGGGATGTAGTTTCGGTGGACAAGGGCCTCACCCCGCTCTCTTTAGCGAGCGAGAACTGGCGCAAACCTGTGGTACTGGACACTAACGACCGCAGGACTGTATGGCAGAGCAAAGAGCTTCACGGACGCTTTTATCGGGTCCTACATGGGCCCGATGTAGATTTCCTGGCGTCCGTATCCTGGCTGCGTTTCGGTGACCTCTTTGGGGAAACCGAAGGTTTTGTCTGTGCGATAATGGACGAAGTTATGATGACGAACAACTACCGGAAATACATTGTGAAGGACGGCACGGTTGACATATGTCGGGCATGCCACCGTCCCGGGGAATCAATCCGTCACATTATTTCTGGGTGTTCTAGTCTGGCTAACGGAGACTATTTGCACAGACACAACCTTGTAGCCAGGATTATTCATCAACAGCTTGCTCTGAAATACAGTCTTGTGGAATCGGAAGTACCGTACTACAGGTATGTGCCCGACCCAGTTCTTGAGAATAGCCATATCACATTATACTGGGATCGATCTATTATCACAGACAGGACTATTGTTGCCAATAAGCCTGACATTGTGGTAATAGATCGATTAGAGCGTCGGGCAATGATTGTTGACATAGCCGTTCCGCATGACGAGAACCTCGTGAAAGCCGAGAAGGATAAGCAGTCCAAATACCTTGACTTGGCTCGCGAGGTTGTCGACATGTGGGACGTAGATTCAGCAGTCATTGTGCCGATAGTCGTGACGGCCAATGGCGTGATAGCAAAGAGCCTCGATCAACACCTAAGGAGGCTCTCGCTAGGCAGCTGGATCAAGGGCCTGATACAGAAGGCGGTACTCCTGGGCACGGCGCGCATTGTCCGGCGATTCCTCTCTCTGGAGCCCTGACCATCGGTAGCTTGGACCCTGTTCCCGATGCAGGTGGGCTACTATTTTTTATATTTTTAAATGTTTTTATTATTTTATAACAATATTTAAAAATGTAATTTATAAGTGTTTAAATATAATAAATGGAATAACAATAACAATAACAATAACAATAACAATAACAATAACAATAACAATAACAATAACAATAACAATAACAATAACAATAACAATAACAATAACAATAACAATAACAATAACAATAACAATAACAATAACAATAACAATAACAATAACAATAACAATAACAATAACAATAACAATAACAATAACAATAACAATAACAATAACAATAACAATAACAATAACAATAACAATAACAATAACAATAACAATAACAATCGGCATTAAAACTATTATTAACAAAAAATATTAACAAAAACAAACCTAACCTAACCTCACCAAACTAAACTAAACCTAACAAAACCAAACCAAACCTAACCTAACCTAACCAAACATTAACAAAAAATATCAATAAATCATAAACAATAGAAAATTTAAAATTAAACAATTAATTTAATATCAATTGCCACAACCGCGCTTACATGACATTTTCCTTTTCATGAAATTCATTATTATATGCCCTCGAACTCACGAATTCTATCTTTGTCGTCTTGAATTGAAGCTGGGCTGTTTGCGTAAAAGTTCACTTATACGTGGCTTTAATAGAAGAATTTGCAAGGTGCTTATCACAAGGTCGCGGTGGCCAATTGTGATTACCTGTCCGATAGATAACATAATCGGTAGATTCACAAACCAGCTCTACAAACTTTTCACCATTATTAAGTGAATTTCGATAATTTCTATGCATAGTTAAAACGTGCAAAAAAAATTATTTTTTTTTTAAAAACTATTAAAATTAACAATAACAATAACAATAACAATAACAATAACAATAACAATAACAATAACAATAACAATAACAATAACAATAACAATAACAATAACAATAACAATAACAATAACAATAACAATAACAATAACAATAACAATAACAATAACAATAACAATAACAATAACAATAACAATAACAATAACAATAACAATAACAATAACAATAACAATAACAATAACAATAACAATAACAATAACAATAACAATAACAATAACAATAACAATAACAATAACAATAACAATAACAATAACAATAACAATAACAATAACAATAACAATAACAATAACAATAACAATAACAATAACAATAACAATAACAATAACAATAACAATAACAATAACCAAACCTAACCTAACCTAACCAAACATTAACAAAAAATATCAATAAATCATAAACAATTAAAAATTTAAAATTAAACAATAAATTTAATATCAATTGCCACAACCGCGCTTACATGACATTTTCCTTTTCATGAAATTCATTATTACCAATTTGCAAAGTGGCTGCCGTATGCCCTCGAACTCACGAATTCTATCTTTGTCGTCTTGAATTGAAGCTGGGTTGTTTGCGTAAAAGTTCACTTATACGTGGCTTTAATAGAAGAATTTGCAAGGTGCTTATCACAAGGTCGCGGTGGCCAATTGTGATTACCTGTCCGATAGATAACATAATCGGTAGATTCACAAACCAGCTCTACAAACTTTTCACCATTATTTAGTGAATTTCGATAATTTCTATGCATAGTTAAAACGTGCAAAAAAAAATATTTTTTTAAAAAAAAACTATTAACAATAACAATAACAATAACAATAACAATAACAATAACAATAACAATCGGCATTAAAACTATTATTAACAAAAAATATTAACAAAAACAAACCTAACCTAACCTCACCAAACCAAACCAAACCTAACCTAACCAAACATTAACAAAAAATATCAATAAATCATAAACAATTAAAAATTTAAAATTAAACAATAAATTTAATATCAATTGCCACAACCGCGCTTACATGACATTTTCCTTTTCATGAAATTCATTATTACCAATTTGCAAAGTGGCTGCCGTATGCCCTCGAACTCACGAATTCTATCTTTGTCATCTTGAATTGAAGCTGGGCTGTTTGCGTAAAAGTTCACTTATACGTGGCTTTAATAGAAGAATTTGCAAGGTGCTTATCACAAGATCGCGGTGGCCAATTGTGATTACCTGTCCGATAGATAACATAATCGGTAGATTCACAAACCAGCTCTACAAACTTTTCACCATTATTTAGTGAATTTCGATAATTTCTATGAATAGTTAAAACGTGCAAAGAAATAATTAAAATTCACAACGAACAATTAAAATTAAAATATTTAAAATTAATAATGACAATAACAATAACAATTGGAGGGTTCAGGGCTAGGCTATCGATTGCGAAGAGGTGGCCAGGTCATATCTCATCTCCTTTACATGGATGATCTGAAACTCTTTGCCCCCA
>JAWMCH010000229.1:5000-16057 GCA_033675125.1 Athetis lepigone | reverse complement strand
GTGATATAGACTGCTTCAGTTTTAAAATGAAGCGTCGAGAAAGTTCGTACGTATGGGAGCATTTTGATAAATCGGAACAGGAAGCAATAATGTAAGCAGTGTAGTAAAAAAATTAAACTTTGTGGAAACACTACAAATTTATGAG
Source organism: Athetis lepigone (assembly GCA_033675125.1). Classification (NCBI taxonomy): domain Eukaryota; kingdom Metazoa; phylum Arthropoda; class Insecta; order Lepidoptera; family Noctuidae; genus Athetis; species Athetis lepigone. The sequence continues at coordinate 15,912 of JAWMCH010000229.1, read as the reverse complement.
AACATTTAAGGAGAATGCATTGCATTGAAGATCGGAGCCAGAACAAAAGTTAAACAGAGGATGAAATCACCGAATGATTCATTGAATAAAAATTAATACTTTCACCTTTTTTAGGGTTCCGTACCTCAAAAGGTAAAAACGGAACCCTTATAGGATCACTTTGTTGTCCGTCTGTCCGTCCGTCCGTCTGTCAAGACCCTTTTTCTCAGAAACGCGTCGAGATATCAAGCTGAAATTAATATCACATACTCAGGTCTGCTATCTCTCAAAGCAGTGAAAAAATCAAGTTTCTAAATCAACGCAATAAAAAGATACGGCGGTTTATCCATACTAATATTATAAATGGGAAAGTGTGTCTGTCTGTCTGTCTGTCTGTCTGTCTGTTTGTCTTTCTTTCACGGCAAAACGGAGCGACGGATTGACGTGATTTTTTATGTGGAGATAGTTGAAGGGATGGAGAGTAACATAGGCTACTTTTTGTCTCTTTCTAACGCGAGCGAAGCCGCGGGCAGAAGCTAGTATTGCATATTTAGACATTTTCAAGAGAATCAAAACTCAAAACCTATAGGGTGCTTCCCATTGACCTAGAATCATGAAATTTGGCAAGAAGCAAGGTCATGTAGCACAAGTAAAGGGAAAACTCCGAAAACCGTAAATTTGTAGTTAGTTCACATCAGGCGTCCGTCTGTCCGTCCGTCTGTCAAGAACCTTTTTCTCAGGAACGCGTCGAGATATCAAGCTGAAATTAATATCACATACTCAAGTCTGCTATCTCTCAAAGCAGTGAAAAAATCAAGTTTCTAAATCAACGCAATAAAAAGATACGACGGTTTATATTGCATATTTAGACATATTCAAGGGAATCAAAATTCAAAACCTATAGGGTGCTTCCCATTGACCTAGAATCATGAAATTTAGCAAGAAGCAAGGTCATGTAGCTCAAGTAAAGGGAAAACTCCGAAAACCGTAAATTTGTAGTTAGTTCACATCAGGCGTCCGTCTGTCCATCCGTCTGTCAAGAACCTTTTTCTCAGGAACGCGTCGAGATATCAAGCTGAAATTAATATCACATACTCAGGTCTGCTATCTCTTAAAGCAGTAAAAAAATCATCAAATTTCTAAATCAACGCAATAAAATGATACGGCGGTTTATATTGCACATTTAGACATTTTCAAGGGAATTAAAACCTATAGGGTACTTTCCATTGACCAAGAATCATGAAATTAGGCAAGAAGCAAGGTCATGTATCACAAGTAAAAGAAAAACTCCGAAAACCGTAAAATTGTAGTTATTTCATTTAAAAAAAAAACCGGTCAAGTGCGAGTTCTACTCGCGCAACGAGGGTTCCGTTAATTTGTTTTTTAGTGAAATAACTTCAAATTTACGGTTTTCGGAGTTTTCTCTTTACTTGTGCTACATGACCTTGCTTCTTGCCAAATTTCACGATTCTAGGTCAATGGGAAGTACCCTATAGGTTTTGAGTTTTGATTCCCTTGAAAATGTCTAAATATGCAATATAAACCGCCGTATCTTTTTATTGCGTTGATTTAGAAACTTGACTTTTTCACTGCTTTAAGAGATAGCAGACCTGAGTATGTGATATTAATTTGAGCTTGATATCTCGACGCGTTTCTGAAAAAAAAAGGTCTTGACAGACGGACGAACGGGAGGACGGGCGGATGTGAACTAACTACAAATTTACGGTTTTCAGAGTTTACCCTTTACTTTTGCTACATGACGTTGCTTCTTGCCAAATTTCATGATTCTTGGTCAATGGGAAGTACCCTATAGGTTTTGAGTTTTGATTCCCTTGAAAATGTCTAAATATGCAATATAAACCGCCGTATCTTTTTATTGCGTTGATTTAGAAACTTGATTTTTTCACTGCTTTGGGAGATAGCAGACTTGAGTATGTGATATTAATTTCAGTTTGATATCTCGACGCGTTCCTGAGAAAAAGGTTCTTGACAGACAGACGGACAGAGGGACGCCTGATGTGAACTAACTGCAAATTTACGGTTTTCAGAGTTTTCCCTTTACTTGTGCTACATGACCTTGCTTTTTGCCAAATTTCACAATTCTAGGTCAATGGGAAGTACCCTATAGGTTTTGAGTTTTGATTCCCTTGAAAATGTCTAAATATGCAATAGAAACCGCCGTATCTTTTTATTGCGTTGATTTAGAAACTTGATTTTTTCACTGCTTTGGGAGATAGCAGACTTGAGTATGTGATATTAATTTCAGTTTGATATCTCGACGCGTTCCTGAGAAAAAGGTTCTTGACAGACAGACGGACAGACGGACGCCTGATGTGAACTAACTACAAATTTACGGTTTTCAGAGTTTTCCCTTTACTTGTGCTACATGACCTTACTTCTCGCCAAATTTCACAATTCTAGGTCAATGGGAAGTACCCTATAGGTTTTGAGTTTTGATTCCCTTGAAAATGTCTAAATATGCAATATAAACCGCCGTATCTTTTTATTGCGTTGATTTAGAAACTTGATTTTTTCACTGCTTTGAGAGATAGCAGACCTGAGTATGTGATATTAATTTCAGCTTGATATCTCGACGCGTTTATGAGAAAAAGGTTCTTGACAGACAGACGGACAGACGGACGCCTGGTGTGAACTAACTACAAATTTACGGTTTTCGGAGTTTTCCCTTTACTTGTGCTACGTGACCTTGCTTTTTGCCAAATTTCATGATTCTAGGTCAATGGGAAGTACCCTATACGTTTTGATTTTCTTGCAAATGTCCAAATTTGCAATATAAACCGCCGTATCTTTTTATTGCGTTGATTTAAAAACTTGATGTTTTCACTGCTTTAAGAGATAGCAGACCCGAGTATGTGATATTAATTTCAGCTTGATATCTCGACGCGTTTCTGAGAAAAAGGGTCTTGACAGCCGGACGGACGGACGGACAGACGGACAACAAAGTGATCCTATAAGGGTTCCGTTTTTACCGTTTGAGGTACGGAACCCTAAAAATTAACGGAACCCTCGTTGCGCGAGTCCAACTTGCACTTGACCGGTTTTTTAATATAATAAATATTATCACTAAGATTATGTTTTCTTTTTTTAGAGGAGTATACCCTAAGAAGTCATATTTTTTGTTAGAATAAGTTTCAATAATCGCTTGATAATCGATTGATAATCGATTATTGATCGATTACGATTATTAGCATAATCGATTATTAATATAATCGAATCGGTACATCACTAGACCCTAGACCGATTTTTAATTCGAGTCAGAAAAATGACCTTTCCAGTGTTGCAGGTTTTTAGTCCCAAATACTTAAATAGTGATGTGGTACAATCGAGTTTTTACAATTAACTCTTAGTCGAAAATACTTTTTTTATTCAATATCAAATGGCCTTAAATTATAAAAAAAAAAATATTACGTGTAATTCACGGTAATTAAATAGAAGACATACACGGTAGGTAATTTAAATTACATAAAACACTGTTATATTATTTGTTTTTGGTAAGGTCCATATTTCTAAAATTGTTTTAATTAAGACGATATGTATTCAATATTTACAATAAAAACGCTTTGGTACCTAATAAAACAAAGCATGACTAAAGGTCTAAGTCTATCGATTGTGGAACATCACTATTGTAGCGGGTCACCCTTTTTGGTATCAGTGACAGTTGCACTTGTCATTTTTCTGACTCGAATTAAAAATCGTACTATACTAAGCCTTCGCTTTATGTCTGTCTGTCTCCAGGGGTACGTATCAAAATCCCGAAAGTTCATAATACCTATGATTGAAATACCGACGTCCAAAACACCGAAAGTTTTAAATGCCGATAGTCGTTATATCGAAACACAAAATACCGATGTTCAAATGCCCGAAAGGACGAAATCCCGAATGGACGAAATACCGATGGATGAAATCTCAAATTCTGTCCCAATCAAATAATATTGTTAGTTAAAAAATTAATGTGCTGTGCAACAAAAGTTAGTGACAGAACCGAATTGCTGCAAAACCGACTCCACGTAGTCTTGTTTGTCCTACCCCTAGAGTGTTATTTAAAATCGTGCAGGCGCGTAGGGGTGAGGCGGCCCGCGGGCTGAGGAGCAGGCGGTTGCGAGCAAGCCGCCGTGGCTGAGGCTGGCCGGCGAAGCCGGCCAACAAGCCGAAACTGCGGTGGTGAGCGAAAGCCGTCTGCGACGATTAGCACGCGTGGGGCCGCCGGAGGCCCGCAGTGCCGGAGCCGTCCCAGAAACCCTGCCTGCTGCATGTTGCATGCTTGCTTGAATGAGAGACCGACAGATAATATCATCTTATATAATCTCGTGTCACAATGTTAGTTACCTTACTCCTCCCAAACGTCTGTACTGATTTTTACCAAATTTTGTATGCATATTCAGTAGGTCGGCTACTATGTATTTTTTTTTCACCACTTCAATTTCGGGATTTTGTACTTTGGGATTTTAAATTTCGGGATTTTAAACTTTCGGGCAAATGAACTTTCGGGATTTAAAACTTTCGACCAAACAACCATTCGGCGTTTTAATTATCGGGATTTCGTCCATCGGTATTTTAAAATTCGGTCTTTTAAAATTCGGGATTTTGATACGTACCCGTCACGGTCTCCAGGCTGTGTCTCATAAACCGTGATAGCTAGAAAGCTGAAATTTTTCACAAATGATGTAGGTATTCCCGTGATCGCTATAACAGCAAATACTAAAAATTAACAAAAATAAAATAATTAATATAATAAACGTGTTTTTTTTTAGATGAACGTACGGAACCGTTCGTGCGCAAGTCCGACTCGCACATGGCCGCTTTTTTTCAAGTAGTCTCTAGTGACGTCTTCGGTTATTATCACTCACATGGATTAGATACTTATTCATGGTGGCCTAAATGTAATATTAGCAACATCTGTAAAAAATAGTAGATTGTATTACAAGGGCGCAAAGTAATATTTTTACGGCGAACGCGTTTTTTGAATCCCGAACGTAGCTAGGGATTCAAAGTACGTCGCCCGAGCCAAAAATATATTTTGTGCCCGAGTGATACACTCTACTTTTCATCACCCCCTATGAGAAAATAAGAGGCGCTTCATACTTTATTGTAAAATTATTATTGTAGCTGCTATTATTATTATCATAGCATACAAACAATAATAGCAGCTACATTAATAATTTTCTGCAAAACAATCCGTGAAAATGTTTACGAGAACTCGTTGCGTTTGCGCGTTTTATTTCTATTTAAGTTTTTTTTTATTCAGCCGTGGCGTGACTATGGTATTGGCCTTCGTTCGTACGGCCAAAGCCATTCAATATTTGCGTTCGATTCTTTGGCGCTGAGCATTAAGACGTTCCAAATTTATAGTAGATTCATAGTAGCCAAGGGCTGTAAGGGATCAATTCAATTCAATTCAATTTATTTCATGAACAATTTACATTGTGTTTGAAGTCGCACATTCATTAAATAAAAAAAAAATAACACATTAATATCACAAAAAAAAACTCATTCATTAAATCAAATAAATAACACATTAAGATCACAATAAATTTTCTACAAAAAAAAAACATTAATAATACAATAAAAGAATTATAACGTGGATATGTCATCGTCTATTGAATAGAGACATTTCTCCAACAGGAATGCTTTGAGTCTTGACTTAAAAGAGCTTTTGTATAGTAGACTTTTTAAGTCCAATGGCAACCTGTTAAAAATCCGCACTGCTTGATATTGAGGACTATGATGTACAATGTTAAGTTGGGGAATTATTATGTTTTTAAAATCTTTCCTGCGCGTACTTTCCCTCAACTGTCTTTCCTCATCAGTTTCATAATTATGCAGGTATTTTTTAAAATTTACCATCAATACTAAAACATAGAGGCTGGGCACAGTAAGAATGTTTAAATTTATAAAGTGTGGCCGACAGCTCTCCAGTTGCGATATCGGACCATGGTTCGTATGGCTCTCTTTGGAGCACAAAGGCTCTCTGGCAGTTATATTTATAACTGTTCCCCCAAAACTGAACACTATATCTCAACCTTGATTCTATTAGAGCATAATACACCATTTTAAGGTGTTTTATGCCTATTATGTCCCTAAGACTGCGTAAGGCATAACACGCCGAGGAAACACACGAATTAATTGCTTGCAATTCCCTTTTCCAATTTAAATATTTGTCAATGTATAACCCTAGAAACTTTACCTCATTAACTATGTCAATTTTAATTTCATTAAGTGCAATAGTCATGTTGTCTTTATTACGAGCTGTTGTACTAAATAATATTATTTTGGTTTTTTCGGAATTAATTAAAAGCTTGTTACTTTCAAACCAAGATTTAAAAACTGCCAGCACCGCATTAACCTTAGCGGAAAGCATCTGTTTGTTATTTGCTTCAACTATCGCGTTGGTGTCATCTGCAAAAACTGTCAGCTGTGTGTCGGAAAAAATTGAATTAATGTAATTAATTAAATCATTTGTGAATAATATAAACAAAATAGGACCCAAGATAGATCCTTGGGGTACGCCCGCTACTATATCTTGCATAGAGGATTTGCAACTATTGCTACTAGTAGTAGCTTGCATATTACTAATATCTACATACATTTTCCGGTTTTTTAAATATGAAGAGAACAGTTCTAAAGTTTTGCCTCTCACACCATAATGCTCCAATTTAGCAATGAGTAATTTGTGGTCAATTGTGTCAAAGGCTGAGCTTAAATCGAGGAAAATTCCAGCTACCTTCATTTTCCTATTCAATTTACTAATTATATCTTCCACTAAAGTATATATAGCATCCCCGGTTCCTACATTTTTTGGTAACCAAATTGTCTCAAGTGCAAAACCTTGTTTAAATTTAGATGAATTACCAATCTATACTTTATAATTTTTTCAAAAATCTTGGAAAGAATGGGGAGCAACGAGATAGGTCTATAGTTTTTTGGATCTGTTTTAGAGCCCTTTTTGTGGAGTGGGATAATTTTTGCTATTTTTAACTGTTCCGGGAAAATACCTTCTGAAATGCATTTATTGTAAAAACTAGTCAAAGGTTCAGCTAGTATGCTAGTATCAATTGCAGCCCGAGCTATAGTTCGAGGGTGCAATTGATGCTTATGTCGCAGTCATCTGGTTGAATCAGCTATTTGATTGTATGACTAGCGCGGTAATTGAATGGCGACATTTAATTGAATGGCTAGGCCGAAAGCTGATTGAACAAGCGTTACTCAACGTCCAACTAGATAGCTGATTGTAGCATAGCCCTTTGAACAGAGCGGACGTAAAATCAGTCAGGTGATTCTAATTTAGTTCATTTTTTTTCCACTGCGGCGTTAGTAGTCACCAAAACAAATATGGCGTAAAATAGCTCGCGCAGATACCACTGTCTTGATATTATTTTGAATTTTTGATTTAATTTACTTTAAAGTGACTTAAAATAGTGTGACAGCATGGATTTACCTATTAATACGACGCCGCCGTCTATTTAAAATGTTTTTTTTTAAATTAAAATCGTTATAAAGTATGTCATGTCATATTATACTTTAAACTTTCGCGTTGCATATTTATACTTTTACCGCTTTTCGCGGTGTTTATAAGATTGGTTGCAGTTGTGGAAGCTCGTACATTGGGCAAACGAAGCGGACTATCGCTGAAAGGCTCAAAGAGCATATCGCAGCTTTAAAAAATCGTCAGACGAATAAATCAGCGATTGCAGAACATATACTGGAAGCAGGCAGCAATCATTGGATCGAATTCCATCGTCCACAAATCCTCTCCACTGATCGCCATTTTTACTCAAGAGTTGTGCGTGAAGCGATTGAGATTAAAAAACACAAAATTTCAATCGGGAAGGAGGTTTCAAACTGTCGGCCACATGGAATCCAGTGATTGCAAAAATTCACCATCGCGATTTTAAGTCAACTAAAAACCGGACTCAGTGAGTGTAGTGTGTACGCGGCTTTATAGTGGACATTCATCAACATCGAGGGTAGATGAAGATCAATCTTCTTCATCGACGGAGTAGTGTCGCCGGACAGTCTGCTTGTGACCATGAAGGTGTAACCCTGCCGAAACGTCAAGCCAAAAATAAATAAAAGGTACGTGCGCGTTAAATCCCGAAAAGCGGTAAAAGTATGTCATGTCATGTCCTCATTTTTGTTATGTAAAGGGTTAGTTGCGAACTTATGGTCATTCTAAACAAACATTACAAAGTCGACTATATCCCATTTACCGACAATGCTAAATGACGTTCAGTCAAGTCGTTGAGCGTTACATTAAACAATTTGACGAATTGTCGTTTAGTCATTCAATTAAATGTCTTCATTCAATGAACGCGCTGATTAAAGCAGATGACTGCGACACTTACACCCAGGCTAACTACTCTGCTTTACATCTCGATTGTGAGGTAAGTAGAAAAAAACCGGCATTACAAAAATAAAACATTTTATTGGTTAAAAGGCAAAATATTGTTAATTGCTGCTTCAGCTTCCATTTTCATTGAATCGGGAGTGCAGCTTATATCTTCATTACTTGCAGAATTCATGTTTTTCTCCTTATTAGCTCGTAATTATAACAAAAATCCAAAAGCAAACAATATAAGTAAAAGTTTTTCCCGCCTTTTTCATCTTTGTTTTTTAATTTTTTTTTTCAAAAACGAAATTGACCTTCGCCGTTCGATATTTAAAATTGATGACTATTATACTCATACGGAGACAAGGCTGAATAGCCAAGCGACCTCTTTTGTTATTAGGCTGAATGCATGGTGTCCATTGCCAGTATGATGGTTAGATGTACGCGAACTTTTTGTAAGAGTGAAATTTTTTTTTTAATTACTTACCGCTCTAGGGCGTTTCTAGCTACATTAATACCCTAGAGCGCTAATTGGTTACCTACAAGCCCCATTTGGGGGTAATAAGGACCTACTAAGGTGGGTGGGTGGGTGGATGGATGGATGGATGGATGGATGGATGGATGGATGGATGGATGGATGGATGGATGGATGGATGGATGGATGGATGGATGGATGGATGGATGGATGGATGGATGGATGGATGGATGGATGGATGGATGGATGGATGGATGGATGAAAGAAAGAAAGAAAGAAAAAACATTTATTTGTCACATTCCGTGGGGTCACAGACTACAACCACAATTATAAATTAAAAAAAAAAAATAACACTAAATGTAAGATTTTTAAACTACTTACTAAACAAAGTAGTTAAACAAAAAACAAACAAAAAAAACAAAACAAAAAATATGGTAAGGGAAAAAAATATATACCTATATATATCGTGTGCCCCACAGCTGCGCCAAACAGGCCCAGTTCAGCATAATGCCAGACCACAAGTGTCTGACGCTGGTTTTCAACTGGACCTTGCAGTGTCACGGATGTAAACCAGTTTTAGATATTATAATAATAATAGATAAATAAATAAAGAGAAACAAATTTGGAAATAAACATAGTGGGTAAGCCGAAAAATTGAACAAGTTAGGTTAATAGAAAGTTAGTGTCGATAATCATCAGTGTATATATTATAATAGAAGGTGGATGAGTGAAGAAACGTCACGAATCATAATCGAGCGCTGCCGAACAATAACAAGGTATCTCACGTTAATCAGATAATTGAGACATCTAATTTGACCATACCTAGTTCCCTTTGCGCACCTATTAAATATTGACGTAAGCGATTTCTAAAAGTGCCGATCGTGTTGGTTGCTCTAATGGGTGGTGGCAGGTTATTCCACACTTTAGATGCCGCATACCGAAACTACCTCTAAACGCTGCCGTATTGTGAGACTGAGTTGACAGTTGTTGCGAACATTGCCTTCTCTCGCATTTCTCGTCGCCCAGCTATCCAACTAAGTTTATTGTATAGATAGTCTGGTTTCTGATATTTAACGACACCAAATAATAGACACGCCAGGTGGAGCTTGCGTCTTGATTTCATTTTAAGTGAATAATGTTTATTTAAAAATGGCGTTACATGACTTCTGGGGGGAATTTTATAACAAAAACGAGCACAGGCGTTTTGAACTCTTTGAATGAGCCGATCAGTGCGAGCTAGCAAACGTGGACCGTACACAGTGTCTGCGTAGTTTAGCTTAGGACAAGACAAGGGATTCGACCAGCTGTTCCCGCAATGTTTCGGATAGGAAAGGCCTCATGCTGTATAGAATCTTTAGGCGGTAAAAACAGTTTCGAACCGAGTCAGCCACATGTTTTTCAAATCGGAGATCGCTGTCCATTACTAGACCAAGGTTACGCGCTTCGTACACTCTGTCTATTGGTTTGCCCATTAATTCCAAATTAAAAGTTATCGGAAGTCTACCCAGCTGCTGCCTAGTTCCACATACCATGTATTTTGATTTTATCGGGTTTAGTGCCAAGCAGTTGTCTTCGGACCAGCCTGCAATTCTATTTAGGTCGTCATTAAGGTCTCTAATTGCACTATCATATTCACTAGGCTTAAAAGATCTGTATACTTGGACATCGTCGGCGTATATGTGGTACTTGCAGTTTTGGAGGCATTTAATTATGTCGGCACAGTACAAAATAAAAAGGATAGGACCAAATAGATCCCTGCGGAACCCCTCTTCTTACGGAAGTCACAGCTGATGTAAGGACAGTACCGTCGCTCAAAACGCAATTCCACTATTTGCTTCCTATCACTAATGTAACTATGAAACCATTGGGTAGCACTGGGGTCGAAGCCGTAATAGTTTAACTTAGCAAGTAGTAACGGGATATTTATTGCGTCAAACGCACGGGAAAAGTCAAGTAAAACTATTATTGTGCACATTCCTCTGTCTTGAGCTGATAAAATATTGTCCGTAACATCTAATAAAGCAGTGGCGGTGCTACGCTGTTTTCTAAAACCAGATTGCAAGTCGGGTAAAATATTGTTCTGTTCCAGAAAAACAGTCATTTGGCGGCAC
>JAWMCH010000228.1:0-21817 GCA_033675125.1 Athetis lepigone | reverse complement strand
GTTATATACAATAATATATATAGTTATTTTGAAGTCAGTAAATTATTTAACTAAAGAACAATTTGGATTTCGAAGAGGAAGATCCACCAATGATGCTCTTTTGATTTCCTTAAGAAAATAATGATAGGATTAGATAACAAACAAAAAATGACAGCTATTTTTATGGACATGACTAAAGCGTTTGACCATGTAGATCATATATTCTTATTAATAAGTTAGATAGTTATGGGATAAGAGGGAATGCCTAAAATTTATTAAGTCTTATTTATCAGACAGGTATCAAATAACGCAAATTACGAGGATAGATAAAGACACAAAATTTGAACGTATATACGCGTCAGACCCCAACTCGTAGATTTGGTGTCCCACAGGGAAGTATCCTTGGGGCCTCTTCTATTCATTATATACATTAATGACCTACCAAAGTCTATAGATCAGGAAATTATATTGTTTGCTGACGATAGCACTGCTATTTTTGCGGATAGTGGTCAAGAAGACTTTGAAATACAGATAATAAATCTTTAGAACAAATTATAAACTGGATGACAATAAATAATTTAAGAATAAACATCGGAAAGACAAATTACATATCTTTCACAAATAAAAATGCTAAATCAAATAATATCAATTTAAACTATAAAGGCAATAACAATAAAACAGGTAAATAGCACAAAGTTTCTAGGAGTTCATATCGACTCAGAACTTAACTGGAAAGTACATGTAGATGGTGTTTGCAAAAAACTCAACAAATTTTCATATGCTATCCATATACTACGGAAAGTTGTTAATGAAAACACACAACTAAACTATTATCATGCATATGTAGGTTCACACTTAATATGGCTTATTATGCTGGGGGAACTTATCTACTAACAGAGGAATTTGCATTCAAAGCTCAAAAAAAATGCATTCGAAGTATTTGTGGGATTAAACAGACCGATTCATGTAGAGCGGAATTCAGAAGATTAAAAATATTAACCTTATCGTCAATGTATATATTGGAAGCAGCATCAATCACAAAGCGCGACATCAACAATTATGAGTCAATGAGAAGTACAAGATATCGAAATGAACTTAGGGCTATTAAATGCAGAACAATTAAGTTTAAATCAAGCATTTTTGGTATGGGTGTTAAAATTTATAATAAATTACCAGACTCTATTAAAACTATTGAAAAATTACCTGCTTTTAAATATAAACTCAAAGAATTACTGATACAGAAAGTTTATTACACAGTTAATGAATTCCTTAATGACAAATGCTTTGACTGAAATGTGTCTAATAATATAATAATAACCATTGATTATGTATGACAAATGACAATTGACATGTATAATTTATTTATTTTCCCTAGCGGTAATTATTATTTTGTTATAAACTAAAATTATTATGGTTTTTTATGAGTACTATGACTATGTTCCTGACATTATAATAATTGTAAATTTTAATATTGTACACCTAATGGGTATGTTACAGTGATCCATGTAATTGTTTTAAGAACCAAATTTCCACCTGTGACAAACAATAAATATATCAATCAATCAATCAATCAATCTAAATAAGGATCTGAATCGATTCCAATAATAGGGATGACGTCAACATAAAAAAATGGCATTCTGTTTAGTCCGTCTTTTAGATCGGCCAAAAATACGGGACACGTATTTTTTGCTTCATCAAAATAATAAAAAAATACAAAGATAAAGAGCAACAAAGTTCTGGAGTGGGGGAATAGTGGGGGCTTTTGACGCTACCGTGCTGCAAAAAATGTATCAGATCGTGACGTCACGCGCAACTTCAACGCACTGTATCGTCGTCATTTTTCGTTTACGAGAGAAAAGAAAAAATACGTGTCTAAAATTTTTCAATAATCTCACTGACGGACTAATTACTTTTTTTTCGTCGTCTCGCCTATTGGGGCATCACAACACTGAACCCGGAAAATAAGATGTATAAAAAAGTACATTTTTATCAATTCATCTCATTTTTTTGCTGTCCCAAAAAGAGAATATTTTGGTCCCTTTTCCACAATTTCATATTTGGCCACAATTTAAACTTTGTACTCTTGAGACAGACCTCTCGCTTCATTTTATGGGACTCGTAAAAAGTAACAAAATATACTTTCATAGAAAAATGGCCGCGAAGGTCTTTAAATTGATCGGAGTTTACTGCTGGGCTATATTATGGGTATTTAGGGATCCTTGAAAGGAATAAAGAAACCTTTAACCTTGCGACGATTAAGCGACAGCCAGCCAGCCGGCTGTCGGGCTGCTATTGTCTTTCTGTTGTGTCTCGAATCATGTGCGTTCAAAGGTTTAATGTAAACTATAATATTATCAATACATTCATACTACTATTAAAAATGGAAAAGTGTGTGTGTGTCTGTCTGTTTGTCCGTCTTGCACGGCAAAATGGAGTGACGATAAACAAGATAAATAAATAAATAAATATAAATAAATATACTGGGACAACTCACACACGGTCATCTGATCCCAAGTTAAGCTCTGCTAAGAGCTTGTGTTATGGTAACCAGACAACTGATATACATACTTATATAATTAATAAATACCTACATATTATTGAAAAATCACACCCAGACACACAACAAACAATTGTGCTCATCACACAAAGTGTGTCCTGGGTTCCCGGGAACTAAACCACGGCCTCCGGCTTAGCAGTCAGGGTCACTAACCACTAGCCCCACAGGCCAATAAAATAATTGAAATTGAGAGCTCGGTTCCAATCTGTTTTTTCGCTAAAGCTATGATCACACACACGAATTCGCGTCGCAAGTATGCTTTACGTGACGATTCGCTCCTGTCAGATATAAGCAAGAGCTCAAGTCTACTATTGCAGCACACGGTAGAGGTGTGCCGCGCATGGGCGGAGCATCGACGTGTCCTCGTAGAGGCGTTCGGTGGCGGTGACCTCTCGCGCCCGGCACTGGTTCAGGCCATGCTGCGGGGCGAGACGGAATGGGATGCCGTCGCCTCCTTCTGCGAAGCAGTTATGCTGGTGAAGGAACGGCGGCGCGCGAGAGGCAACGACGAGCCTCTCGCCCCGGACAAAGACCCAGGCGAAGACGTCGAGAGTCGAAGACGACTACCGGCCACCGTAGGCGCGGTTCTGCGGATGGCGAGCGATGGGTAGCTCGCCGCCCGGCTAGGACCAGGACCGCGTCGACGGCGCGTTAGTGTTCCACGCGCGCCTCAAAGAGAAGAAGTCAGCACTGGAAGGGGCCAACAGGGCCACGCCTGCCGGGGTTGCGGAATGTTTATAATAGTTACCGTGACCCTGGAACATACAGGGCAGCCGAAGGAACATGAGTAGGTTTTAGTCAGTAAAAGTCTAACACGCCCTCCCGCCGCACCCAGGACGGGAACAGTCATTTGATGATTTCCCACTCACCAAAAAAAAAGTCTACTATTGCAGCCGTGTCTCGATGACCAGTTGTTGACTAGATATTTGACAACTTTAGCAATTTTTGTATGGAAAATGTATCCAAAAGTTTGACGTTATACGTCAAAAATCGATCATTGAACCACTATTGCAATAGCAGATTTGAGCTTCCGATCTTAACGAGAATTTTGAGTCTGTTGCTGCCCATAAAATGATAATATTGTAATATTTTAAAATGGTTTTTTATCTGGCGAAGGTATGGTTTTTCGCCATGGTTTTGTTAATGATAGCTGTCACATTTGACAGAATAATATCGCTAGGGCTGTGACCGCCCTAAATGTATTCCTAGTGAATAGCCTCGTCACGTAAACCCGTTTTATATGAACACGGCCATTCTCCGAAAAGCAAATTTTACGTGTCCGGGCTTGAATAATCCGTACTTTTATCATATTCAATCATCCAATATTTTTTATATGTTAGATAGCATCCCTATCTAGCCATAAACAAAAACACAGGCTTCTGTTTAAAGTATTTAAGACTAAATTAATTTAATCTAAGTTCAAAAACCTCTGTTCTCTAATTACCGTAACGTGTCCGCACACTGTCTTAATGTTAAAAACTTTTGTAATTTTTATGACTTACAGGTTTACTTTGATCTATTCAACATTTTAAATGGTGTTAAACAACGTGTATCGCATAGTAAAATATTGACTCACTAGAACCAGGTCTATAAATAATTATCATTAAATTATCGGATGTCCGATGGAAAAGTTATAATTACCGTGACATATTCTGTTCTCGAGTGCACCCCTAAAAAACAGTATTTGGCACACACTTCCGAACGCGTCTCGTCTCCTCATGTGTACCGCGAAACAGCAGCAGTTGCACGTCTCTAACGTTAGTGTACCGCTAATAAAGCGCTCTTGTATATAATTACCGTAACCTTGGTTACAAACTTTTCTAATTACCGTTTCACATTATATAAATTTGATTTTTTAAGTTAGACCTAAGTTGATCATGTAAATCGAGGCAGTACTTTGGCCTCCGTACGTTGTAATAAGCTAGTATTTGCATATTTTGTTGGTTTCCGAAATTTTTAAGAAAATCTATCGTTTTCTAATTACCGTATACTAATTACCGTATGTTTATAATTACCGTTGTATGAAAAATTAATTCTTATTTACTAACTGTAGCCTCAAAATAGATGGGTACAGAAGTCAATCTACATGCAAAGCGCGCTTGAGCATCACCCGCGATCATCAGTGATGAGTTGATGAGGCATATCCGCGGGATATATATATAATCCCGAGGATATGTGGAGGACGAGGCTTTCTTAATGCTAAGTCTCTCCTCAACCGCGAGACCCGGAGGTTGTATCTCCGGGAATATTTCCTTAACCCTTAATTTGGCAAGGACTATTTTTTCTCGAATTTTATATTTCATTTTACTGTTATTTTCTGGTTTATTATGATCCCAGAGGAGAGAAAAATAATAAAAAAATACTAAATGTTACAGTTTTCGCGAAAATCTGTGTACTCCAGGGAGTACATTGCCCGCTATCGCGTAAACTACGTCTCAGTATGTTTGTACTATGTGTAGTGCAATGCCAAGATATTGATAATATTCATTTTGTCAATTTATTACTTTATTTACGAAAAAACGTTACAAATAACAATAATTTAGTGTAAAATTGACAACAGAAAATGCTCTTGTAGTTTTTTCCTACCACAAACAGATACATGTAGCTCTTCACGTAAAAAACTTGGGTGCTTCCCTCTTCGCAAAGCCTACAGCGTAATCATTTTATTTCCCTTTTCTGAAAAATTTCCAATATTGCGTCGAGTCTGATGCTGTCATCCGGTCGTTCAGCAGTAGAAGAAGTTGAAGCTCTTTGGAGATGGAAATAGAAAGAGTGGCTTGCCATTAGAACTAAAACATTCAGCTAATTTGTACAATACTGGACGCAGAATAAGTACTTCCCATTTTTTTGTTGAAAAGATTTGTTATTATGAAGTAATTATGCTAACACAAGAAAGATTATCAAAAATGATAGTAAAAAAATTGTTATTGGACTATATTTTAGCGGTTTTATGTTGCACTTGTCTCTAGTATATTTGGGACAGACAAACTGACTGTTAGTTGCCCTGAAGGCGAAGTTTTCAGAAGAAACATCTGAAAATAGTGTAAATAAAACCTTAGTGACAAACTGAATTAGTCAACCCCAACCCCACGTGGCACTAGCCTGCTCTAGAGAGTATAAAAAATCTTCAAATCGCACCGAAAAAGTAGCCTCCGCGCGCCGTGTTGAACAGGCTGAAAGAATAAAGAGCTGGAGCTATTTAGGGAACATGTAGTGCTGCATTGTGATACACAAGGCAATACCACTTCTCGAAGCAATA
Organism: Athetis lepigone; assembly: GCA_033675125.1. NCBI lineage: Eukaryota > Metazoa > Arthropoda > Insecta > Lepidoptera > Noctuidae > Athetis > Athetis lepigone. The sequence goes on along the minus strand of JAWMCH010000228.1, from coordinate 16,022 downwards.
AACTTCAGCAATGAAACGTTTAGCAGCCTTTAGATTGTACATTTTTTACCATAGAAGGTCTCTTCTCTATCCCAAATCCCCTAATGACGCGCTAAAATTGATCACTAAAAGTATGCGTTTGCTAGATTTGAGGTAGGATTTAGGGGTTTAAGGTGTTTAAGGAGACTGAGGGAACCCCCGTTCCTCCTCTTACCTCCGAAACTCCTAAAATCAGCGTCCAGTTTTGTATATATTTACTGAACTATCATCAAAACGTCCTTTTTGTTTGGGTATCAAAGCTAAAATCTTATGTGATCAGGAGCCCAATTCTCGTGCGTTAGATAAATATCGAAATCGATATATATCAAATTAAAATGGCGGATATCGAGTTATTTGGATAAATCGGTATTCTCAGTTTATCGAGTGAGATATTTATCTAACCATTTCATTCATTTGTCATTGAATTTTGTGATATTTTTGATTGATATAAGACTCTCGATATCTTATCGAATTCGATATTATATCACATAAACCGAGAATTAGGTCCCAGGTCAGTTTCAAGCACAGCAGAAAAAGATAATAGGACATACTATCGTACATGCTTTTCACACCTCAAACATTATTATAATTTATATAACAAACAAATGAATACCGCATTCAATAACACTATGCTTTTGGCAATGTACTTCGTGTATACCAAAGTCTATTTTGTGTTTTTTACTACTGACCTGGCAACGGTATTCCTGGAGTACACACATGGTTTCTAACTCATAATACTGTAATTACGTAAATTATACCGAAATTTGCAAATGATTTATATTATGTGTTGATTTCTCAAGCACTTCAAAGCAAAAAATTAACAACTCCCAAACAAAAAATTATAGAAAAAAAAATAAAAAACTTACCCATGTCTCAGACATATCAGACCGTTTTGAAAGATTTTGAATTTAACAAAACATTATTGACGTAACCAAAATAGAAAATAAATTCCTGCTTTAATTGATAATCATTCAATCAATCAATCATTAAAAATAAAAAATGCATTTTTTTTGGATATTCGCGACAATATATTTTTTTTAAGTTAACGTACTATGTGTAGTACGATGCCAAATTAAGGGTTAAAGCTGACGTGGTTCCCCACGTCAGCACCGAGAATCCGAGATGTGGTCACTGTGGTCAAGAACCTCACTCCGCTCTCCTTAACTAAAGAGAACTGGCGCAAACTTGTAGTGCTTTAGGCAAAGGATCGTGAGGAAGTATGGCAGAGTAAGGCGCTACACGGGCGGTTTTTCCGGGCCCTGCATGGGCCCGATGTAGACTTTTTAGTGTCAGTTTAGTAGCTACAATTTGGTGACCTATTTGGGGAAACCGAAGGTTTTGTCTGTACAATTATGGATGAGGTTATCATGACGAAGAATTGTTTGGAATTTTATTTATTATATAGAATATATTTAAATTTATTGTGAAAGATGGTACGGTTGACTTATGTCGGGCGTGTCACCTGCCGGAAGAACGATTCGACACACTATCTCTGATTATTCTCGTCTTGCTAACAAAGAGGTGAATGGGCACAACCTAGTAGCCAGGATTATCAATCAGCAACTTGCTCTGAGATACGGCCTCGTAGAATCTGAAGATGGCAATGTCACATTGTACTGGGGTCGATACATCATCACTGAAAGGACTGTTGTAGCAAACAAGCCTGATATAGTTTTGGTGGATTGATTGGAGCGGCGCGCAATGCTCGTTGACTTAACGGTCCCGCGTGACAAGAACCTTGTGAAGATCGAGAAAGATAATAAAAATTAAGTATCGACTTGGCTCGCGAGATTGTTGACATGTTGAATGTGGACTCAACGGTCATGTGCTGATAGTTGTTTCTGCCAATGGTTTAATTGCCAAGAGTCTCGACCAACACCTATGGAGGCTCTCGCCAGATGGCTGGATCTAGGGCTTTATTCAGAAGCTTTTGGACACGGCTCGCATCGTTAGGAAGTTCTTCTCTCTGAAGCCCTGATCACCGGTAGCTGGGACCCTGTTCCCGATGCCGTTGGGCTACTGTTTTTTTTATATTCTTACACGTTTTTGTTTTTTTTTATCTTTAAAAATGTAAATAATCTGTATGAAAATAACGCGAAAACGAACCCGCGGCTTCTCTCCTACTATACCATACTCTAGCCTACTCCAGCCTACCCTACTATATCCCACTCTAGCCTGCTCTAGCCTACCCTACTATATTCCACTCTACCCTACTCTACTCTAACCTACACTACTCTAAAGGACCCTTTTAATTTTAATTTTTTTTTCCATAAGAACCTTCTCCAAACAATAACAAACACAAAAAAGAATTAGTGAAATCGGTACAAAGGTGACAAAGGGAAATAGGGATTCATTTTATATAAATAGATGTATAAAAATTATTAATGTGTGTTATTTTTATTATATTATATCACATTTTACTTAAAATTGACAGTGTTTTCTAATTACCGTAGCATAAGATATTAAACTTTTCTAATTACCGTACTCATAATTTTTTTAAGTCTCAATAACTAGAAAACTACCAATAATTAAAACATGCCTCATTTATTATTGAATTCGTATTTTTTACTAGTTTCATATTTTAATCAGTTTAAGGTAAATCAGTGAAAAATAAAAATGGTTACGGTAATTAGGCAAATAACGCCGAATCGGAGAATGACCGAACACAGCTTAAAACGTGCGTTTTTTCACTCGTATTCCATTTTTTTTATTTACACAAGAAAACATCGATTTAAATAAATACAGGTAGCTATCAGATAAAATCAAACGAATACGTTTCATTTTAAATGTTGGCCAATATTGACATAGTAGCGTTCGTAAATTGCTGCTGCATTTATTGCATATTTATTTTACTTTAAATAACAGGAAATCTATAAAAATATGAAATGGTAACTGACGGACTGTTGATATATCAACGCAACACTAGCCTGCAACACTAGCCTGCAACACTAGCCTGCAACACTAGCCTGCTACACTAGCCTGCAGCACTAGCCTGCAACACTAGCCACCTCTACTAGCCTGCAGCACTAGCCTGCAACACTAGCCACCTCTACTAGCTTGCAACACTAGCCACCTCTACTAGCCAGCAACACTTGCCACCCCTACTAGCCTGCAACACTAGTCTGCAACACTAGCCACCTCTACTAGCCTGCAACACTAGCCACCTCTACTAGCCTGCAACACTAGCCACCTCTACTAGCCTGCAACACTATCCACCTCTACTAGCCTGCAACACTAGTCTGCAACGCTAGCCTGCAACACTAGCCGACTTGAACTTGAAGCAAATTCTGACCAGCATGTAAAGATATTCACAGATGGAAGTAAAATTGAGGGACGGGTCGGGGCGGCGCTGTCTATATGGAACGGAGAGGCCGAGACGCGCGCCCTCAAGCTGGCGCTACCGGGATACTGCACGGTTTACCAGGCTGAATTACTCGCTATATGCCGGGCAACGCGGGAAATAAGGAAAAGCACGGCACCTACGTTCGGGATCTTCAGCGACTCCATGGCGGCTCTATTGACGGTGAAAAACCCTAGTTGCCTTCATCCCCTGGCGGTGGAGGCCAGAGAAAACATAACAGCTGCGTCTCTCCAAAACAAGGTAATATCCTTGTTTTGGATAAAGGCCCACGCAGGCTTAGAAGGCAACGAAAGAGCGGATCAGCTAGCAAAAGAGGCCGCCATGAACCTAAAGAAAAGACCGGACTATGACCTGTGTCCGATCTCGTTCATCAAGCGCCACATACGAATGACGACGCTCGATGAATGGAATCGGAGGTACAGTTCCGGTCAAACCGCTAAGATTACAAAGATCTTTTTCCCGGATGCAGTGGCGGCGTACAGAACAATAAGGAAGATCAAACTCACAAACATTAGGGTCCAAATCATGACAGGGCACGGCGGATTCTCCGAGTAGCTAAATCGCTTTAGGCGCAAGGAGAGTCCATCTTGCATCTGCGATCCAAATAAAGACGAAACCGTGCCACACCTACTTTTGGAGTGTCCGGTACATGCGGTGGAAAGGTTCGAACTCGAACAGAGGTTGAAAATAAAATTGGACGTAAAGACCATAGAGGAAGTGATGCGAGGGAAAGATAGAGAAAAATTCCTAGAATACTGTACAAAAATTGCACAGAAGACGATAGATAGAAACAAACCTGTTTAAGAAAATATGCTGGTAGTATATTTAAGAATATATATATTAAGCATAGAAATAAGGATAAAATGTAATTAGAACAAGAAATAGTAATATAAGCAAAACTATGTAAAAATAAGAAAAGAAGTCTACGGAAAAGTGTAAAAACAAATAAAGAGAGAAATGACTATTGTTTTACCCCTCGTCACAATAAAAGTAAATAAATAGAAATAAGATAGAAAGAATAGGCTTACGAAGGGAATCCCACCCTAAACACAGAATGAAAGACGATGAATGAAGAAAGAAAAAGTATGCGGCATGAACGTACGAGAGGCATATTAGAAAGAACTGGAATGATAAAGAGAATTAGGCATAGAAATAGGCTCCGATAACGTCGGAGGTAGTATGTAAAAAAAAAAAAAAAAAAACACTAGCCGACTCTACTAGCCTGCATCACTAGCCCACAACACTAGCCACCTCTACTAGCCTGCAACACTAGCCACCTGTACTAGCCTGCAACACTAGCCTGCAACACTAGCCACCTCTACTAGCCTGCACCACTAGCCTGCAACACTAGCCTGCAACACTAGCCTGCAACACTAGCCTGCAACACTAGCCACCTCTACTAACCTGCAACACTAGCCTGCACCACTAGCCTGCAACACTAGCCTGCAACACTAGCCTGCAACACTAGCCTGCAACACTAGCCTGCAACACTAGCCTGCAACACTAGCCTGCAACACTAGCCTGCAATACTAGCCTGCAACACTAGCCTGCAACACTAGCCACCACTACTAGCCTGCAACACTAGCCTGCAACACTAGCCTGCAACACTAGCCACCTCTACTAACCTGCAACACTAGCCACCTATCTAAGCTAGTAAACTCACTATGCTTGAGTACAAAACTCGGGTCATCGTTAAAATGTTAGTTAGTATTCCCTTTCATATCTTTGTGAATAGTTGAGGGAATGGCGCGGGCCGAGGGTTGGGGGGAGGGGTAAAAATATGCAAGTTTGGATGGTATTGTAAAAAAATATCAGTTGTTCAGTACATTAGGCAAACGTAAATGTACTGAACAGTTGTTTTTTTCGCGTTTTCAGGTTTGTTCCCATAGTAAAAGTTGTTGGTTATCATGAGCACAATCAGTTTTATTTATTACTAGCTTTTGCCCGCGGCTTCGCTCGCGTTAGAAAGAGACAAAAAGTAGCACAAGTTACTCTCCATCCCTTCAACTATCTCCACTTAAAAAATCACGTCAATTCGTCGCTCCGTTTTGCCGTGAAAGAAAGACAAACATACAGACAGACAGACAGACAGACACACTTCCCCATTTATAATATTAGTATGGATAGAAGATAATATCAAAATCGTTGCATTAATTAAACCTTAAACACTTACAGTCAAACAGAACCACTAAGTCACTTTCGCATTCACAATATTACTAGAAAAAATTCTACAAAACTATTTATCCATACTAATCCATACTTACTAATATTATAAATGGGAAAGTGTGTCTGTCTGTATGTTTGTCTTTCTTTCACGGCAAAACGGAGCGATGAATTGACGTGATTTTTTAAGTGGAGATAGTTGAAGGGATGGAGAGTAACATAGGCTACTTTTTGGCTCTTTTTAACGCGAGCGAAGCCGCGGGCAAAAGCTAGTACAGAAATAAACAAAGTTGCCATCAAAAGCAAGTTTCCCAAACCCATAATTACATAAATAATTAATCATAACTTCACTCACTAAAAGCTTACTTTGTACAATAATAAATTAAGATCCATTTGTCAGTTGCTTTCTCATAAATGATTAATGTCGTCATATTTGACCTGTAATGATGTCTCCGTAATGGAGGCTGGCAACACTCGCGTTTAATATTTATGGAGTGGCAACATTGATAAAACGTTTTTGGTAATAGGATAGTTTTTTTATTTACTTATAGAGTTTTTTTTGGAGAGTGGGAAATCATCAAATTACTTCTCCCGTCCTGAGCGGGGCGGGAGGGCGTGTCAGACTTTTACTGACTAAAACCCACTCATGTTCCTTCGGTTGCTCTTTATGTTCCGGGGTCACGGTAACTATTATAACTATTCCGCAACCCCGGATATTTATAGAGTGGCAACATTGATCAAAAGTTTTTGGAAATGGATTAATATTAATTTTAATTATATTTATTTCTTGTCTGTATATTTTTTCTCATTTTAAAAATGTCGTGATGACCTAGTGGATAAGGCCCGCCTATCGTGTAAGAGGTTGCGGGTCCGAATCCGAGCAAGTACCAATGTGACTTTTTCAATTCATATCTACTATATTAAGTTTATCTTGGACATCACTGACATCTCATACCTTGGATAGCACGTAAAGCCGTTGGTTACGGTTGTCATTCGTAGAACTTTGACAGTCGTTACGAGTAGTCAGAAGCCAGAAAGTCTGACAAACCAAAGGGTATCGTGTCGCCCAGTTACTGGGTTGTGGAGGTCTGATAGGCAGTCGCTTCACGTAAAACACTGGTATCTAGCTGAATCCGGTTAGACTGGAAGCCGACCAAAACATAGTTGGGAAAAGGCTAGAGATGATGATGATGATATTTTTTCTTGTTTTCAACCGACTCCAAAAACAGATTAAAAGGAGGTATTTTTTTAGGGTATATTGGTTGCGTGATTTCTCCGCCAATAATGAACGGATTATGATGGTTCTTTTTTTGTTTTGGTCATGTTTCGGAGATAGTCCAAATATTTTTTTTGTATGACGACCATTCAGCGCTTCTTGAGAAAATCAAATAATATATACATCTCACATATTGACGACGTTGTTGTTTGTTCAAGTTCCACGTTTTGAGGATTAATATGTACCTAATATATTTGTAATAAAATTATATTTATAAGATAATAATAATTTTTGTTTTACTTAAGTAAAGTCTCGAAAACATATATTTTATTAGTACCAAAAAAAAGGACCACAGTTTGTCACTGTTATCTTTTAACTTTGTTATAACAAAGTACGTTACACCAACGTTTAGTATAAATCAATAATAAAATTTCACTCACCCATAGTGCTGCCACCTAGCGGTTGCTTCCGGAGTTACACAGAACACTTTATCACTAAACCACTATTCACACTATCACAAACTTTAGTCACTAAAACTGAGTTTTTAAAACTGGACACCCTGTATAAACGAAAGCATGTCAACCTACCCCAAACTGTATAAATGCCTCAATCAATTTTGAACTTAATAGTTTAGCCGATAAAGTTGAAAATCTATTAAATATATTTGACAGATTGTAGTAGGTTGATGTGCTTTCTTGAGTACGGATGATGGAGGTTGGATAGTTATGATAAGAAAATGATAAAGAAGTACAAAAACAAACGACAATCAAAAAACAAAACGACTTGAGTCATATCTGAAGATGCTTGTAAATTAATCCGTACTAATATTATAAATGCGAAAGTAATTCTGTCTGTCTGTCTGTCTCTTTTTCACGCCTTAACACCACTGAACCGATTTGAATGAAATTTGGTACAGATATAGTCTGGGACCCGAGAAAGGACATAGGACAGTTTTCATCCCGGCAATCCCCGGGGAACGGCAACTATTCTTCCACGCGGACGAAGTCGCACTTCGTCGTACTAACTGTAAAGAAGAGATTTTAAGTTTGAATCCGATCAAGTAAATAACAAAGCCCTATCTGACCAAATGCGACAAAAATAAAAGTTACCAATTATCCACCAATTATTACCAATGTGACTTTGTAATCCTTCAAACACATGTGTTTTAAGACACAAAAGAAAGACATAACAGCCTGACAGCCGGCTGTGGTTTGGTCGTCAAAAGATTAATTAATAAGTACTTTCGAAAATTAATGGACGTTGAAATAAACAGTTTTCCCCCGCGCCTTGGTCATAGTATAAAGAGAAGGAAGTAGGTTATCTTTATACAAACGCACCCCGCGCGGCTTGTATGGGTGCGCCATAGTATCTATGCGTCGACGCACGCACACTTTAACAAAATCTCGACGTTTCTCCGGGCGCCAGTCGGGGCTAACAATGCACGAGGTTCACGCGTCACTGCTTTTCGACACCGCTAAATGAAACCAAAATGTCTGATAATCGCAGGAGAACGTATTGCTGTGTGTTTGGGTGTCTTAACAATTCATGGATTCCAGAATTGTTTCTGTTTAGATTACTTATTGAACAAAAAAGGCAAGCTAGTCACTCATTCTAGCAAATAATTTTTACTTGATGTTTAGATACCTACTCCTATTTATTTTTTGTTGTAAGTATTAGTTTTCTATCACACAGAGGAAGTAGGTATGTAGGCCTAATTTCCTACTAGAATGTATTAGGTACTTTTTTATCTGTCAATTGATTTGCTGCTATTGTTTTGTTTACGTTTAGTTATGCAGATTTCTCAGTATTGTAGGTATAGTAACTAAGTGCCTACCTAATTACAGTTAGAAAATCGTAATTGTCTCGTGTGTAAATGTGACAACCCTGAGACAGTAGGTAATTATATCGCGGATTTGGCCGGAGATAGCCTACTTCCCTCTCTTTATACTATGGCTTGGTCGGCGTGAATTGAACACTGAAAATGCCAGACACTCAAACCTTCAAACACACGTGATCCGAGATACAATAGAAAGACAATAGCACCGCGACAGCCGGCTGTCGGTTGGTCGATGAAAGGTTAAAAATGCCACTTAAAAGTAAAAACCTTACACATTTCAGAAAACATTTCATAAATAGTTGCCATACACAAAAATGTTCGCTAGTTCCAAATTATGTGCAACAGTTTGTCGTCCATGTTGAATTTTTTGTTGTTCTGTTTTTGAACGCGACGCAACTATGCTTATTCTATTGGACAATGTTTTTCGTTTAATTTTATCTATGAAATTGTTGCTTTTTAGGGTTTAGGACGGGAGCAGTCATTGGATGATTTCCCACTTACCAAAAAAAAAAAAAAGGTTTTCGTACCTCAAAAGGTAAAAACGGAACCCTTATAGGATCACTTTGTTGTCCGTCCGTCCGTCTGTCACGACCCTTTTTCTCAGAAACGCGTCGAGATATCAAGCTGAAATTAATATCACACACTTAAGTCTGCTATCTCTGAAAGCAATGAAAAAATCAAGTTTCTAAATTAACGCAACAAAAAGATACGGCGGTTTATATTGCATTTTTAGACATTTTCAAGGGAATCAAAACTCAAAACCTATAGGGTACTTCCCATTGACCAAAAATCATGAAATTTGGCAAGAAGCAAGGTCATGTAGCACAAGTAAAGGAAAAACTCTGAAAACCATCAACTCAGGCATCAGGCTCAGGTTTGTCTCTCAAAGTAGTGAAAAAATCAAGTTTTTAAATCAACGCTATAAAAAGATACGGCGGTTTATATTGCATTTAGACATTTTCAAGGGATTCAAAACCTATAGGGTACTTTCCATTGACCAAGAATTATGAAATTTGGCAAAAAGCAAGGTCATGTATCACAAGTAAAGGAAAAACTCCGAAAACCGTAAATTTTTAGTTATTTCATATTCAAATTAACGGAACCCTAGTTGCGCGAGTCCAACTCGCACTTGACCGGTTTTTTAATTTTGTTTGGATTTTTTCAGTGTGGGTAAGTACTTAGGTATAGTGTATATTTTTAAATATGTTGTTGTTGTCCTAAGGCACCCCGCTGGTGCAGAGGGCCCCAACAAGTTTTTTCCAAGCCCGCCGGTCCCGCGCGATTCTACGAGCGTCTTCCCATTTAAGTCCTCCCTTCCCGAGCTCCTTGTCCACCGATCTGCTCCATGTGTGTACTGGCCGTCCGCGTCTTCGCCTACCCTCTGGCTGCCACTCAAAGGCGATTTCAGCGGTATTAACATCTGCCCTACGAAGAGTGTGGCCAATCCACTTCCATTTACGCTGGGCAATTTCTTGTAAAATTGGATTTTGACGGCATATAGACCACAACTCTTTATTGGAAATTCACAATTCTTTATTTTAAACTAGCTTTTGCCCGCGGCTTCGCTCGCGTTAGAAAGAGACAAAAAGTATCCTATGTTACTCTCCATCCCTTAAACTATCTTCACTTAAAAAATCACGTCAATTCGTCGCTCCGTTTTGCCGTGAAAGAAAGACAAACATACAGACAGACAGACAGACAGACACACTTTCCCATTTATAATATTAGGATGGATATGTGATAGACTAATAGATTAATTAAACCTTCAAACACACGTGATTCGAGACACAATAAAAAAACAATAGCCGCGCGACAGCCGGCTGTCGCTTGTTCGTTGAAAGCTTAAAGTATAACCCATCCTTCTTACTGTTAATCTCAGCATTAGCCTAAAATTTGAATCGCAAAATCAAAATAACAAAATTAATATTTCACTAACAATTCGGTTAAACAAGTCCAAATCAATTAAAGATAGGTTTCGAAATAGCTTCGTCGCTTTCCGGACAGACACCGGACACCGGACGCCGGACACCGGACGCCGGACCGTTTATAATTTTTATTAGCTGTGGGTTTGCGGTAGTCGTTAAAACTTCTGAATTTAATAAACTTGACTTGTTAAGGCTGAGGCTGAGGCTACACTAGCCTGCGACGCGACCTGCGACACATGAGCGATTGAAACAAGTAAATGAATGCTCACGTATAGGGCTACACCGTACATCAAATATTACTACCGATCTTTGATTTCTTTATGCGATAGGAACAACATTACTGAAATCACGGCATCGGCTACATCAACATATGAGCGGAATTGAAGCGAATTTATTAGAAAATTTCTCACTTGCACGACTAGTTCAATAGTGCTGCTCAATATGCGTGTGGCTACATTATGCGTATAGTAAACCGCGATGGATAGTAAGCCGCATGAATCGCTCTTGCTAATTCGTTGTTCAGCATGTGTACTGTAGCCATGTCATCGCCGAATATACGCCAGATTTTCGCTTATAATGTAGCCATTCCATGTTTATCTAGTTTCGCTCTTCCAGTCGCATCGCAAATGGCTGCCCACTGTGGCACAATGGCAGCCTAGTGTAGCCTCAGCCTCAGGCTGAGGCTACACTAGGCTGCGACGCGAACTGCGACGCACGAGCGATTAAAACAAATACATGGATTTTTACTAAATGGCTACACCGTTCATCAAATATTACTAGCGATCTTTGATTATTTCTGCGACAGGAACTACATTACTGTAATCGCGGCACCGGCTACATCGACGTATCGCAAAATTAAATCGAATATACGACAAATTTTCGCTTATAATGTAGCCATTCCATGTTTATCTAGTTTCGCTCTTCCAGTCGCATCGCAAATCGCTGCCTACTGTAGCCTCAGCCTGAGACTACAGTAGGCAGCGATTTACGATGCGACTGAAAAGTGAATTCTGATAAACATGGTATGGCTACATTATAAGCGAAAATCCTATATATATATATATATTCGCTTCAATTTTGCTGACATGTTGATGTAGCTAATGCCGTGATTACAGTAATATGGTTCCTATCGCGAAAGAAATCAAAGATCGCTGGTAATATTTGATATACGATGTAGCCATATGCTAAATAGCCCCTAAATTGACATAAATAACTTATACAGTTATACTTATTTTTAGATTTCAGTTTAAACCTTTTGTTTTATATAATTTAAAAGCATTATTTCCAAAATTAGAAATTTTAATCATTGGAAGGTAGAAAATATTTGTTATCCCCTTAATTGTTTCCATGAATATTCAAGATCGTTATTATTATTATTTTTATAGGTAATTAAATTTCACCCATTTATATTTATTTACTGTACAAAACTTTGGTTTGTGTAATTTAAATGCATATTCGATTTTTTGTAAATGTGATTACGATGCAGTGATTTCGATAGTTTTCTACTGACACAATTAGACATGGCGGTTAGGAGCATTGTCATGCTCGCTCAAAAAGTCTCGCTGATGGTGGCGAGTGCGTTGGATCATCCGGTTCCCTCCAAAATGGTTGAGCTAAATGGTTCTGATGCCCGCGTCATGCTCGTGAACGGGCGCTGTCAGTTGAGATGGGTCATCTCTTAACTGCCATGACTTTTTATTTTATTTTAATTTTGTATTTGTTTATTTTGTTACATACTTACATTGTTTTCACATGTAGAAGCAACAAAAAGAAAATGTAACCAAGATTTTGTAAAACATGTTTTTTTTTAAAAGAGTGTCCGTGGAGTTTCTTGCCTGTTCTTCTCCATAGAGATCTACGTTTTGGAACAGGCAATTAGCGTCACTTTTCTGACTAACCGACCGACTCTTTTGACAATTCATAAGTACCTGTAAATGGTCTAAGTGAAATAAATGCTTTGAATTTTGAATTTTGACGTGAGCAATCATCATCATCTCCCTAGCCTTTTCCCAATCGTGTTGGGGTCGGCTGCCAGCCTAACCGGATTCAGCTGGATACCAGTGTTTTACGTGGAGCGACTGCCTACCTGACCTCCACAACCCAGTAACTGGGCGACACGATACCTCTTGGTTAGACTGGTCATAGTTTCTGGCTAACCAGTAACGACTGTCAAAGTTCTACGAATGACAACCGGGACCAACGGCTTTACGTGCTTTCCGAGGCACGGGATGTCAGTGATGTCTAAGATAAACTTTAGAAAGTACATATGAATTGAAAAAGTCACTGGGCCATCACGACGCATATACGTGAGCAATTATTTATTTATATTTTTCGCTGATGTGTCGCGTGTCGCGTCGCATTAATGTAGCTTCAGCCTTAGAGTTTTTATGTCAAACAAACAAACATATAAAGTTTTCCCCTTTATAATATTAGTGTAGATAGTGTAGATAAATACATACTATATTAGATATAGATAAATTACACCCAGACACAGAACAAACAATCATGCTCATCGCACAAAGTTTGTCCTGGGTGGGAATCAAAACCATGACCTCCGGCCACTAGACCAACAGGCCCGTCAATAATGCTAAGTTAAAATTACCAGCAAAATGCAACCACTGCAATATGACCTCAATCCAATCGACCCAGCTTTTAAAATAGCCTGAGCTATATTATAATGTAGTGAACCACAGATTCTTTTAGAACGAGATGCATAAACAGTGGCGCTGATTCTCTTGTGCACAAAATTAACCAAATTTAAGTTAAGTGCATCTTTCTTTTTCTATTTATTTAAAGAAAAGGACAGAAAATACATTTAAGTTTAATCCTGTCAAATTAGACAGCGCCTGAAGTTAATCGCGTCTAAATTCTCTATGGAGTGTCTAAAGACAGGACTTAACTAATATTTCTAATGAGGAATTAAATATATAAAATACTAGCTGCCTCCAGCGGTTTCACCCGCGTTAAATGTGTTAAGGGTGAAAAACCCTTATCACTTAGGGGTATGAAAAATAGATAGTAGCCGATTCTCAGACCTACTGAATATGCATATAAAATTTGGTAAAAATCGGTAAAGCCGTTTCGGAGGAGTAAGGTAACTAACATTGTGACACGAGAATTTTATATATAAGATTAAATTCTATTTAGTTCAGTTTAGACACGTTTTCGAATTCAAATCCATTAAAAACTACTGTAAAAACCAATATCTTGAAGAGCGAGTCTTAGCAAAAAATCTCTTTAAAAATCTAAAGCTCTGAAAGTTTTTGCTTATAAAACGAGTTCGGTAGTTAATAATAGTATTAATTACCGTAAAGTCTGCCTGTGACCTAGATATAAATATCCAGAATTTTATATTGAAACATCAATTTGTTTAGGTATACTTTCATTTATATGTAATCCTACCAAATATTATAAACTAGCTGTCCCCCGCAATTTCACCCGCGTTATATCAGATTTTTTGTTACTAAAAAAAGAAGATAAAAAGTATTCTATGTCCGTCCCCTGGTCCTAAGCTACCTCCCCACCAATTTTCAGCCAAATCGGTTCTGCCGTTCTTGAGTTATAAAATGTGTAACTAACACGACTTTTATCTTTTTTAAATATAGATTACTTATGTATATATTTATAAATTATATAAGTATGTTTATCAGTTGTCTGGTAACCATTACACAAGCTCTGCTTAGTTTGGGATCAGATGACCGTGTGTAAGTTGTCCAAGGATATTTATTTATTTATTATTTATTTACTAGACCGATTTCAAAAATTCTTTTTTCATTAGAAAGCTACATTATCCCTGAGCAACATAGGCTATATAATATCACGCTATGTCCCACGGGCGCGAGGCAGTAGCCAAAAACCTAACGTAACCGCGAGGAACAGCTAGAATATAATATCATCCCGTTTTTATTCCTTCATCCCAGGGGATGAAAATATAGCATTTGTGGTGATATATAATTCAGAGCCGGTGACGCACTTTACAAGATTAATTTTATAGAATTTTGTGGAATGGAAAAATACGGGGTGTGTTTTTAATGCATTTGGTGTAATCTCCAGGGGGTAGAAAAATAAAGTTTTTTTGCAAAAATCTCTACTATTTTTTGAGGTGTCAGGATGTTTTTCCCTTTCCAGGAGTATTTTTATCTTTGTTGTTTATTTACTTATTTCTTTTTCTTTGTTGGTCATCGCATTGCAACAATTGTGCCAGCTCTCGAGTTAAATATTTTATAAATAAAATTGTTGGAAACTAACCTCCTCCATCCAGTACAAAACACTTTGTTCTAAAGATAAAAAAAACGTCAATTTAGTTTTTTTTTATATGTAGGATACTAGAATGTGAAGTTATTAAAAAATACTATCTAATCTTACACTTTATTTCTTTCTAAGCTTGAAAACGACTTTAATACTAACATTTCCAGCCGATACACAATTATCATTATTATTTGTGGACGGTTACTTCGATTTATCCCGAATCTTGCCAAAAAACGACATCTTACCACATCTATGAAAAATATATATGACAAGGCGATAATAATTATATTCTCAACCTATATACTAGGTGTATTTTTGCCTTTGATAGAAACAGCTGATATTTTTTTCGTGATTTCAGAGTTGGTTCCATAATAAAAGTTGTTTGTTTTCATGGGTATAATCATCTCCTAGCGGGTTGTGCAAGACCAAAAATACACGTTGTATATTATATACAATAATATATGTCACCACACATTCCTCAACTCATAAACACTGTATGTGTCACGCGGGTTCGCTCGTAACTTGTGTGGCAGTAAAGACAGACAGACTGCATTATATATGAGGAGCTCGATCTAATATTAGTAATGACTACTTCGGAGAAGGAAGTATGTCAGCCGTGTCTTTATAAATACATTAATTTGTGAATGTGAGTTTGTGTACTTTTATGTATAAATCCATACTAATATTATAAATGGGAAAGTGTATCTGTCTGTCTGTCTGTCTGTTTGTCTTTCTTTCACGGCAAAACGGAGCGACGAATTGACGTGATTTTTTAAGTGGAGATAGTTGAGGGGATGGAGAGTAACATAGGCTACTTTTTGTCTCTTTCTAACGCGAGCGAAGCCGCGGACAGAAGCTAGTGTTGTTATAATTGAAATTGGAATTATTAAATACTAGTTTTTGCCCGCGACTTCGTCCGCGTGGAATAATAGGTCCCGTTCCCGGGGATTTCCGGGATGAAAACTATCCTATGTCCTTTCTCGGGTCCCAGACT
This sequence comes from Athetis lepigone, assembly GCA_033675125.1. Lineage (NCBI taxonomy): Eukaryota > Metazoa > Arthropoda > Insecta > Lepidoptera > Noctuidae > Athetis > Athetis lepigone. The sequence continues at coordinate 260 of JAWMCH010000228.1, read as the reverse complement.
ATATCTGTACCAAATTTCATTCAAATAGGTTCAGTGGTTTAGGCGTGAAGAAGAGACAGACAGACAGAGTTACTTTCGCATTTATAATATATAAGTACGGATTATCTGTCGCCCTCGGTTTCAACAGCGACGTGAAAATTTCCAACTTTCTATATCTTTTGTATTTTTTCAATTTAATTTTCCTCACACACAAAATATTTTTTCAATTCGGGCCAGGACTTTCAGAGATTACCTCCTGCAAACAAATAACAATCTTTACC